>CM053169.1:4836484-4927149 GCA_012977825.3 Pteromalus puparum
TTTTTTTTTTTTTTTTTTTTTTATCAAGTCATCGAAATTCGCTTCATTAGGTGTGAACAACGGCCGCCTGAGGAGAAAATAGCGGATTTCGGAGAGTGAGAGGGCGGTTTGCGAAGACGATGACTGAGCTTAAATTTTTAATTAGTATACACGAGTCGTATACGTGAGGATATTTCCCCGTCATTATTCCGGAGCGAGGAGAGAAGAGGGAGACGTTTTTCGTATCGATCGGTAGGTGCTTCCTTCGAGTTGGCGTTATATAGGCAAGACGTCAGAGGAAGGGTAATCTCCGGGAGAATTTCTTGGGAAATGAGTCATCCGCTCGGCAGCTGGCTCTCAATCTTGAATTTTCTGTATCGATTTATCGTTATACGCGCAATTGGAAAACGGGCTCGTAACATATAGATATAACTAGCATCGAGCAAAATGAAATCTTGCTACACAAGCGAAGGGCAACGTGATAATGCATAATCCTACAGTAAATATTAAGCGGCAAGCCGCAAATAAACACAAGTCCATTCCTGCGGTGAGCGCACGCACTGTAGCTAACACGTGAAATACATTCGGCTTAAATAGCTCGCACACATAATGGAAACATATACACAGGCGCTGAATTCGCTGGGCATCTTATTGCGGTGACCTAGATCCACCTCGACTTACTGCCTAAAAATGCCGCTCGCGCACACACACAGAGCTCTAAGAAAGAGAGAAAGAGAGAGAGAGAGACTCCGCACAGCAGTATTGCGCCCCAGTCACACACACATACACACATACCACCATTGTCGCATAATCCATAAACCGAGTGCTGCAGAGCGCTCGCGTGTGCTCATAATTGCCGTTACCTCATTTCTCAAGTCGCTACACGGTTAATGCGCCCCTAGAACGCATTTCCCCGCATCGGCCTTCCCTCGAGAGTGCGCGGATAGGTGGAAAAAACGGAGGAAGAGCTGCATATAAAAGATCTGTGCGACGACGAGTTTCGTGAGAGTGTATTCGAGGGGCCAGAACGCTTAAAAGGCGGAAAAGTGGGCTAAGTTTTCCTTTTCGCGCGATACCCGAGATCCGATAAGTAGGACGAGATCCGGAGCTATACACGGAGCATTCTTTTGATCAAGCAGTCATGAAAGATAGACGACTGACCGATTTCGTATCCATCTGTGTACATGTGTGTGCGTCGAGCCTTTAGAAAGAGCAATTAGCTGGGGCTCTTGTGAACGGCTTGTACACGTTATCGGATTACGGATTTTCGAGTTTCCCGTCAAATTGGACTCTTGATTATTCTTCCCCGCGCTTTTGTGCTTACCGACTTTGCCGTGTCGCTATATAGAGCTTTTGTTTCTTTTTAACGAACATTGAACGAACGGTCTACTTTTTTAAACGGGCGCGGGATAAATATAAAGCTCGAAAGCTCGTTACAATTAAAATTTCTCAGCTAGGTCTAATAATTCACTCGACTCCAACACAGTGTACATCACGTACAAGTATAAACGCGCAGTAGGTCGCCAAGCCGCGAAGCGATAACTAATCGCAGCACGCCTTAGCAACCGGCACCGCATGCATCTCTCTCTCTCTCTCTCTCTCTTGAACAATATCGCGCATAAATGCCAGAGTACTAGTGCTGCACCTTATACAGCGTACATAATTCGGCAGAAGAGACGGGCGGTGAGACCGCGAGAGAGACTCGCCAGGTGCGGAGAGTCTGTTTCTCGCGCGCCGTTATCTCTCGTCCCCTGCGCTCGAACCTTAGCCAGTTTCCGTTTCCGGATTGTAGTGTATATATAGTCAGTATGCGGTAGAAGCCGCAAGTTCGAGGGAAATTTCGGGAGCGTCGGCCGCCGACACTTCTCTCTCTCTCTCTCTCTCTCTCTCTCACTCCGCTTTCGCACGAAGCTTTCGGACTGGCGCTACCGTGCACTATGCATGTGTAGGGAAGAGTCGAATCGATCGTGTGCGCGCGCGTGCGAGGGAGGTATATCAGAGATTCTACTCGAGGGCTGAAAAATTCAAGAGATCGCGGCGCCGGAACCACGGGCAAACGGAAATTCAAATCGATAAAGTCATTACGGTATCGAAGCTCCAACTGATGGATGAGTCAAACGCTCGGAGAATTTATGCGCTGCACTACTGTCTGACCGTAGCGTTTGGCTGTTCTACTTGTAAGCTCGATTCTTTGCCTCTCTCTCTCTCTCTCTATCGTCTGGAATTTACACTCTTCAAGAAGAGAACCACACACATACACACACACGGTCTCGAGCCAACAAGTCACATCACACGTATACACACGCGGTTCGCGCCAGAATTCGGCACAAAAGGCGCCTCGCGCCAAGGCGCAGACATTGAGTAATCGAGAGAACGCCAGCGGAGGGTGCGGCGAGATGCACTTAGGGCGACACTTAAAATTTCAAAAGCTCTCCCGACGCCTTGTGCCAGCCGCTTCCCGTGTTAACCTGTGCAGAGCTTTTCGCCGCAGTTACGAAAAATAAATAAAGACGTTCTGCAGGCAACTCTCACTGTATATGTGTGTATAGAGCGAACTAGAGACAGCGAGATGCATTTCTCGGCGAGACTCTCGGATTCGGTTAGCCGACGATTGAGACGAATAGCGCCGAGGCTTTTCAATTTTCCTCCTCCAACGGCGTGTACGAGCCTCCGCACTATCGACATAAATGGATAAATCTCGTTTCCTTAAGTCAACATTAATCCCGATCGCGAGGCCCCGTAAACATCGGCTGCTCGGCGCCTTCTATATCCCCGCAAGACTAGCTGCTATATATATAGTGCAGTGCAGTTTCTCCCGCTCGCTTTCTCTCTCTCTCTCTCTCCTTTGGGAGCCGCTGGCGCGAAACATTTCTTTATTTCGACGCCGCAGCAGCAGCAGCAGCAGCAGCAGCTCCCGCCACTATACACAGCCGGTAAATACGTTATTCATCCTCTGCAGCCGAGACTATACGCCGCAGCCGAGAATTGCCTCGATTTCGTCCTCCGCGCGATTCTTTGTCTCCTTTAGACTGCGGACCGTCTATTTCCGACTGGGAATTTCAGCCTTGAAGTCGCTTCTAACTCTTCGAATAAATCTGCCCGACTTGCGGCGATGTTTGTTACGATCGCAAGCTCTTATTTTCATTCTTATTATCTCTTCGCGAAACGTATAATCGAAACCAAAGCGAAATAGAATACGAGGAAATATTCAAGAAGCCACTCATCCTGTAAAATTCACACCTCCTCTCGATGGACTGCTTCGAGTACCCCAATCGCGGTCTCGCTCTTTCATATACTTCTCGGCGAAACGAGAGCAGTAAAGAGAGCAAGAGTTCCCTGCTGCTATCAACGCGAGATAGGGCTGAAGTCTCGTGAGAGAAGTAAAACGCGCGCGGACACGAGGATCGGTAGAGCCAACCTCGAGCAAATGGCGCCGGCTTTACACCAAGTTTTATATATTGCGCTTTTCCGTCACTCTATACAACCCAACGAACGCAAATTTTTCTTTACGGTATATCGGCCCTACAGTCGTACTGTCCGTCAATTTCGTATTTCCCGCGGAAATTTACGAGTAGAAATTCGCCGGTCTATAATGTGCTTTATTGAAGCAATCTATATACAAGTTTCACTCGAAGAATACCGAGCGCTCGTTTATTTCGAGATGCGGCTTTGAAAAAAAATCGTTTCCGCAAATGGAAAAGAAGAAGCCGACGCTTCGTGAGTAAGAATGAGTAAAGCTCGGGAATACGAGGAAGAATTGCATGCCTATCCAATTCTGTCCGTATACTCGCGAGGAAACAAATTGCGAATTGTTGAAAAGCGAGCTTTACGAAACGAGCTTCTTTATTAAAGTAGCATCAGCGCTGTAAGCTAGCTCTGGGAAGGAGCTTGCAGTTTACAAGAAGATTCGGTAACTGGCTTTAGCGGAAATTCTATATGCATTTTCCTCACTTGGAGAAGCTATTCATAATGGCGAAATGCAATTCCGTAATTCTCGCTCAAAGAGCGTATGTATATACATATACATGGCTTGACAAAGTTGTCGCTGCACTCAAAAATTGCGTATACAAACTCGATCCGCGTATTTCATAGAAGCTAATGATAACATGGACAACTCGAGCAAAGCGCAGCAGATTAGCCCTCGGTGTACTCGGGGAAAAGTTTATTTCCCGGATTAAAAATTGCCGACCCGTGAACCGTGGCAGAAAGTTTGCAGTATAGCGTCGAACTATCGCAACATTTTCGGCGCGGACAGAACAGCGACGCATACGTGTAGCTGGCTTTCATATTAATTAGGCGTCGGCGGATGAGCTTCTTCGAGTTTGCGAACTGGCAGTAGTCGTGACTTTTTGAAACGAGGACAGCGCTGATTTCGAGCTCGACAATAAATAATTTCGGCAACATCAGAGAAGACGAGGCACCGAACGTATAATTTCTTGGACGAAACTCGATTTCGCCTATATAGCGAGCGCAAAGGGAATAGAAAGGCAGAAAATGTCTATTCAATCCTCTCGTCGCTGGATCAACGCCGCGAGATAATCGAGAGCAGACACTCTCTGGGCTTTTCTTAATGAAGTTAAAACTCAGTCTCTCGAGCAAAGTTCAACTTCGGAATATTATTATGTATACGTATATAGTGAGCAAAAGACAAATTCAGCGGGTGAAGTGTATATACTAGGATCCGTTTGTCTTTCAATTCGAAAACTTCTTCTCCGGTCGTATTATCATTGCTAAAAATGAAAATACTGATGTTTGAACGGAGAACGACTGCGATGCCGTACCGCGAAAAGATTAGCGCTCGATGCCAAGAGAAAACTCCAGAACAAACCGACGACTGTTTGCACGCCTGTAATGCAAAGTAAGTATCATCCTCGCGTTTATTGAATATTCAACAAACGAGCTCTGCTCTTTGCGCAAAGTGAGAAACCACGAGACTTCGATCTGAAACCGCATTACGGAGTAGCGGACGAAATATTCATCTCCTGTGCTTTTTCACGTCGTCCTACGCCGGCAGCCCGACGTTTTTATAATACAGGAGAAGCGAGCATGCAAATATAAAACGGCTGCGCGCGAAAACGAAAACTCGCCCGGTGATTACATTTTTCACCGCCACCTACACACACACACTCTCTCTCTCTCTTTCTCATGAATGGGTCAAACCCATACACCGCTGCACAATTTCGTAGGTATATAGCCGTGAAAAGCTTGTGTGTCGGCAGAGGCTAGTCATTTTTCAGGATATCATGGTATTAAGCGAGTGGAATCACATATACGTCATCCTCCGCGCTGTGTGCATGCATAGACACATACACACATCTACGCGCGAATGTGTATAAAGCTGACCCAGGCGAGGGACCGCTAAGCCGGCTTGGCCCGGAAAAATTGCCGGTTTTATCAATAGACCAAAGCGAAAAGAGGAATGCGTGTATATGCACGGCGAGTTGTGGCACTTTATTTATACAGAAGCACAAAGCCCGCCTCCGAAAGCCATTCGACACCTCTTCTGCACGCGACTTTTATATCGTCTCTCTCTCTTTCTCGGATGTATACATATACGAAACACACGCCTCTCGTATATTCTTCGATGAATTAACTCCGGTATACCTATACATCAGCGAATTCTTTTCAGTATACCCACCCCCGTATCAGCAAAAAGATACGCATCCAGCAATTTCCCGCATCCGACTAACTCTAAATATACACGTAGGTATAGTAGGAGCGCGTGCAAAAACGAATTAAACGAACAAAGCTGTCGAGAAGCAGGAGAAGCTAGCTGACGCAAGAACGTGATAAATTTGCCGCGAACTCGAAGACGCAGCAATTTCCTTTTAATCAAAATAGTACTGCGCTCCAAATATTTGCCCGGTGCTTTTTACCACCTGCAGTAGTAGCAGCCCGGAAAATGTTAAATTTAATCGGTCTCCAGCCTTCTTCCACAAGCTATCGCAATTAATCGCAACCAAGAGAGAGAAAGCTGGGAAGAGTGCTACGCTCCTCGCAAGAAGCATAGCAGTCGAGATCCGTCTTGTCCCTGTGGGTGACAAAGACGCCGCGATATTTTTGCCAGCGTACTGTTAGTCTCTCTCTCTCTCTCTCTCCTTCTCTCGGCAGCTAAGAAGCGAACCGGCGAATTAGAGGGCTGCCGAGTCGACTTACGCCAGGAATTTCCATTAGCACGGCAGTCGAGCTTAGCTCGATTCGTGGCCTGATTATTCGTTTAATTACTTCCGTATTTGCGTGGAGGAGGAGGAAGCGCGAGAGTCTCTGCTCTTTCCTAGCTGGCTTTGTGAGGGCGAATGATCGTCGGATGAGCAGGAAGTTCGCGCAAATGGAGAGGAAGAAGAAAAAGCACGAACTGTGTGCATAATTCGGCGAGAGGTAGTTTGAGCTTCTTCACAAGGGCGGATTTCGTCAATTTTTGCCAGCTAATATTTGCTCAGACGACTTAATCAAAAGCGCGGGTCATTAGCGATCACGCGAGTTACGCCATGTTATGCGATTGATGATTGTAGGAACAATTTTGAAAATGCAATTTCGTGTACTTACAGTAACGAGGCTGGAATTATAGTTGATACGTTATGGTTCAGGGACAGGGCATTAGGCCATTTTATATACGTCTGCAGACGTAGTTAAGCTGTTTTAATAAAACTTCGTCACACGCGGAAAGCTCTTTGATGAAGCTTTTCCAGAATACACGAGGCGCAAAGCTCGGTATAAAGCTCGTCCAGCTAAATATATGCAATTATACCTACGCTAACTCTGTAATTTTACTGGCGCGTAATTTATACGAATCAACTTTTAGTCCCTCGTGCTGTATATCATAACGTCACTGAGATAAAACTTGCGAATATAAAGTCTACTATTATTTTCAGAACGAAAAGAATAGCGTTAATCGATCAGCAGTTAGTTCCTTTCAAAACGAGAGCTTGTAAAACTAAGAAGAAAAACGCAGGAAGAAAACTGCGCAACACTTAGAGCATAAAAGCTCGAAGAAAGTAAAATAGAATGTAAAGCTCAGAAGGTATAGAAGAGAACAACTTGGCGCGCTCTACTATACTTCTCTTTCTCGAACGGCTTATTTTTTGAACGTCGTCGGCGCGACGCGTTATTTCCTGCGACGTATAGTCGTGAGCAGTTTTCCCCGTTGAGGCGCGAGATGCAAAGAGGGGAAGCATTTTTCACGAGTGCAAATCGCGCGCGAGCAGGGAAAAAGGAAACAACGTCGCGAGAGAGTTGAAAGACCTGGCTGGCAGCCGTATGTACGTGCTTCGTCATTGCCTTGAAAGACCAACAAGTAGAGAGAGAGAGAGAGAGAGAGAGACCTAGAAAAAAATGCACCAAGAGAGGTAGCGGCGTGAAGGGTCGCGACGAAGGGCCTCACAAAGGAATCGTACTGCTAGGCAGTACTGGCGCGCGCGCCCCTGCATTACGTATAACGCCTTCACGTATATATACATGTGCGTCTGTGTAACGTTGTCGAACATTTGCGCGCGCCGCAAACAGTTTTCTTCTTTCTCTCTCGTTCCCTTCGATGCTTGTTATTCAACACGTCCGCGCGAGTCTCTCTTTGTTTTCCTCGTTTTCACCTCTTTCTCCGCACCTTCTTGCGCTGCGCTGCAGCTTTTCTTTGGCACGTCGTTCATGCCGCACTGTACTCCTCTTCCTCCTACATTTCTCCTGCCGATGTATTTTCCTGCTCTCTTTCTCTGCGCTGTGCAGGAAGGCGAGCATCGATTCGTGGTAGAGTATAAGAAACATACCAGCTGTGTGTGTTATCGTTCATATTTTCAATTCATAATTTGATAACCGATAATTATAACTAATCGAGCAGTACGTCTTCGTTATACTCGTTCTATATTCTTCTGTGTTGAAAAAAAAACGTCTCATCGTTCTCGACAGGCACATTTCTGCGGCTGGAAATGTCGATAACGTTTCATCGTGAGTTGGTCGATATATAATACGCTTCCGTATAGCTGCTGAAAAAATATTGACCGAACCGCGCGCGACTTTCTTATACACAGTCGATTATACATCGATATCGCGCGCGGAGTGGCTGTCGCTGCATTTAAGGATATAAAGTTCCCTCGACAGAGCCACGTCAGAGCTCTGTTTTTTCAGCCTGAATGTTTAAACTCTTTATGCATACATTTGCTCTCTCGCGAGAGCGAAGCAGAATGTATAAGCGAGACTATGCACAGCAGCGAGTTCACTCTCGCTCCTGACTGTTTTATTCATAGGCGAAAAATTGAGTCTTCGATGGATGTTTCTGCACGATTTGCGACTTTCAAAAGGTCGACGTTATCTGAATTGTTGCTCATGCGCTGGCAAGACTTTTCAAAAAGACCAAATTCATTGTTTCCCGTATATTACACGTATAAAAGCTATTCGTAGTACGATAGAAAATTGCGCGTCCTTTTGCCCTACTGTGGAAAAGCTCCGAAAATCCTGGACGAGCGTTAATAAACTACCATTCTTTTTTTTGCACTCATCCTCTCCCTGAAAATAAAACGCTCTATTTTTGTCATCCTCTCGTGTCGGGCCTCGGAAAAATGCTCGAATTTAAATAAAACGCCATTCGCGCGCTCGCTGTAGAGAATGAAAATTATAATGCCGAGGCCCCACTAGTCGGCGCTTTTTTTTTTCACGAATTTAAAAGGCTAAAGCGCCGCGCGGTCATTTACAATAGTCCGAGAGAGCTGACGGACCGCGGAATAACAACTACGCGTATATGTATATATGGTATATATGCATATAACCAGTGAAATAAAACGCTCGACAAAGTAAACAGTAATAAGCGCTCGGGAGCAATTCATTTTATTAACAAATGTAATCCATAGGCAAGTGGCTTTTTATTAAAATTCGCTTCTCATATTTCATCCCATATATGCTGCAGCTGTTTGCCGGAATTTCGGTCAGTTACTGCTACTGTTATTGTTATGCGTTCGCGCGCTCGAGAACAAAAAAAAACGAGACCGGATAAGGAGTGCGCGTGGGCGGTAATGCAGTGCGTCGCATGGTATGGAAGGCGGAAGAAAGCCCGCAAGAAAAGAAGAGAGAAAGAACGAGAGATAAGTGTGTATAGACGCCGGGAAATGTTAAAGACGGTGGTAGACAAGAGATAGCTGCAACGCGCGGCAGCTGGAGAAGACTATTATTTATTGCGGCTGATTTATAGGCTCCGCAGGCAGTCCTCAGCAACGCCCTTTAGACCGTGCAACCCGCTATGTTATTCCCTCTTTCTACCTATCCCCGTATATACGGTGCTGCTCTCTCCTCGTCTATATATGTCTATGTCCTCCTCCTGCGCTTCGTCTCGCGACTGTGCGGTGAAAGCGCGTCGAAATGCCGGAAACTCGAAGAAATTTAGAGGTTATCGCTCCGTGAAGCTGCTCTTCTCTGGCTGGGAATACGAATTATGCAGTAGTAGGAGGTGAGCGCTGATGCATGTATGCGCATACGCTCTACGCGCAAGTAACGCGGTGACGGTAAGATTGAGGAAAATGTGTCTCTTTTCTTTTACACATACATATACAGAGCTACTTTGTTTTTGCGCTCGTGTTTTACAGCGCGTTCTGATATGCGTTATGCGTTCTCCCTCTCTCTCTCTCTCCGTTCGAAGAATTTGCCGATAGGACGCTTTGCTGATATGGTATTCGCGCTGGTATTTCGCAAACTTCCTGGGTGCGCATTTTTTGTACCTCTCGATATTATACAATATACGCGCTTTATTTCGCGAAACTGGCTCATCGCGCGGCTTTACATTGCGTTTAGTTATTCTAGAATTGTAATTTAAATATAATTTCACTCGTACGATTCCACAGAGTACTGTATAGAGGTATAAAACGTTATTCTGCCTCGCGAATCCCCGGAATATTATCCCGCGGATTGGAATACGCGAAAGCTCTTGTATTACACGCGTAAGCTGCATATATATCCGTGAGCGCGTGATTAATCCAGTTTTTTTTTTGCGAATAAAATATCCAGCGGTTATTAAAAAATGTTTTCCCTCGCATTGATGATTATACCCGTTTGTTTGTTTAATCCGTTATTTTTACAGTGATCGATCAAACTTTGGGAATTCGGCGAACGGTGAAATTCGAACGAAATCCTAATTATTACTGCGATTTATTAAATCTATTTACACGAACTTTTCACCTCTGAAGCGAGCTTGTGCATCGATCGCACAATGCCAAAATAGACGTTCAAATATATTCCTAAAATAAATTCGTTATTCCGTCAGCTATCTAACACACACTGCATCGTTTTGACCTTTTGCTAAAACAAATAGAATATCGTGAATTCTGTTATTTGAAAATTGACAAAGACGAAAGAAAAACTGCCGGTTTTTTTTCCCAATCCAGTAAAAAATTTGGAAAATACCAACGTGTACCAACCCGAAATAACAGCCGCACGAGTTTATTTCATTTTAAAAGGACGGTATTCGGCGAAAACCCGAGAGCAGTTTGCCAAGCGAAATAGCCGACAAAAGAGCACCACGTACAAACGGCAGGCCTCACGATCCCTCTTGCAATTTCCCATTCTTCCTGCTTCGAATCGAATCTATTCCGCAGTAGCAGTAGCAGCAGCAGTAACAGCGGCTGCGCGTGTGTGTTTTATCACCAACGTCGATTGAGATGCACCGAGCGTCACCGGCAGATTGTCGCATCGCAGTAGTGTCTCCGCGTCTTTGTCGTTGTCGTTGTACTGCTGCAGCCTCGAGGGTCGCTCACGTATGGCCCGATGATCATTGACCACTTGCGACAGGGGCTCTTTTTACTAGCCTCTGACGAGGCGCATGCAGCTCTATATATATATAGTCCGCGGGGGATGCGCTCTTCTCTAGGGCTTCACTCGACCGGATATGCAGCCCATGCGCCTACTGTGCACACGTTTCTTGGAATAGTAGCGCACTCCACTGACAGGTGTGAAAAGAGGTTGAAAGAGGCTAGTCGTAGCGAATGCTGTATCTGCTTTCGCGAACTGGAGGGATGTGGCTTTACGAGCGATCGTTGCGGAATTTTCTGGCTCTTTTGCTGCGCGTTCTATGTGTTTGCAAAGTATTTTTTTCAAATGTGGAAGTAAAATTAGACCGAACGTCGTTTCGAAATTTATACGTCGGCGAATAATAAGCCGTGTAAGATTGTTGCACCGGTGCGCGAAATCTCCACGCACGTGTGTTTATATTTCATACTCATTCAGACGAAGTCGAAGCAGCGTGAACGAGAAAGGAAACGCGAACGAACTAAATCGTCGACAGCTGTCGCTTCGTTGTACTGTAAAGTTTTCCACGAGCGCGTCGAGAATTTCACTGGATCCGTACTTTTCACAGCTCTGCAATATGGCTGTATGGATTTTACGTACAGATTCCATTTCCAATCTGTGACGTCGTGCGTGAACTACCGGAAAATACGCTGATCGAAACTTAACTTTATGCTGGTGTTATTCTCCAAGTTTTTCTACTATTCATTACTTGCGTTTCTTTTAATTTAATTTCCATTGATTTGAGTTTAGAATAGTATAGTGGTAAAAGTATCGAGTATCTGCCGATTTTCAGTATTGAACAGATTATAGGTGAGGAAAATGTGTGATATTTATCAGATACATTGGTTATTTCCCTCTCGTAATTCAAAATTCACGTAGCTTGTACCGTTATACCTATTTTAAACGTTAAAGCTTCAAATTCACGAAATTTATTAATTGAAATGGTAGACTCTGTGCCTCAGTATAACCAGCAAGCTCACATTTATAAAACTACTCGAAAAATGCTCGAAACTTTTGTGCGATACGAAATCATCTGGTTAAATATATATTCAGCCACACCCAGCCGTACCAGTTACCACAGAGAAAGATTCCTCTCCGAACCCCACACTTATTTAAACCTTTATTTCTCTCTGGTTAAACAAACCTCTTTCTCGTCTGTCCGACTGTCTGTCGCTCTCCGGCAGCCGGAATAATTGCACTTTTTTTCAATTACGTCGAAAATTCCACGAGCTCTGCAACGGACACGGATCGTCGCGTCGCTCGCGCCTCGTTATATTTGCAATGCAAAGCTCTCTTAACTGCTCGTTTATATATATATAGATATATATGTGTGTGTGTGTGTGTATGTATGTGTGTGTGTGTCCAACAGAGACCGCGCGAGCCCTGCGCCGTGCTTGTGTCCGCTAATGGAAAAGCATCGCGAGAAATTATAAATCAATCAGACTCGTCAAAGGCACTGCTGCGAGCGTTATATCGTTTTATTATTTGATTCGATGTCGATATGCACCGCTCGTACTCGGCTTTGTTTTCATTCGATTTTTCCGCCTCGAGCTCTCTGGAGATTTCCGGGAAATTTTGATTCGAGCTTTGCGATCGTCACTTCGCGTAATATGCTGTGTGTCTATTATAGTTATTAATTGATACTTTTACACGTATATCAACAACATACAGAGCACTGAGCCATTGACAAATTTTCGTGCCATTTTTTTGCACTCGGGATTTCACGAGAAATTTCATGCGACCTTATTAATTTGCAATGCATATATACTTTAATCAAGCTGTCGACTGTCGAGCTTTCGCTTTAAAATTCAATGAAAGCGACTCTTGCAACTGCATAAATTGAATCGCCGTGAATTTACCTCGCCAGCAAAGCCAGTGTGCGTCTAACGAGCTGCGACCGAAGTTTTCTTTGATTCGTCCGCAATTATGCACAGCTAAACGGGCAAATAAAGAGAAATCCGACTTCAGTATGAGCTTTTCAACAGGTCCCCTTTTGTATCGCCGACATTATAACGCCACACCCTTTACATCTCTTGAAGCATCGGACTTTTCGAAACTAAGACACCAGATTTTTTTTTCGGCTGTATACACGTATTATATACAGCCATCAACGGCGCGAATAATGGGACAAAGTGCACCGCGGCTCTAAACGTCGCTGTAATATACAAGCGTGGGTGTGTATAATGTACATAGGAACACACGGCCTTCCGTTAACAAATCAACCGGTTAATGGTCGGCTCCAAATGCTGAAAGGGGGAGCGAAGGAAATTCAAGGGGGTGCTCAAAGGCACTCGAGGGCGGCTTCTCACTCGGATCTATATAAACAACCACAGCGGCGAAAAAGAAAATATATATCTATACAGGGGTAATTCGAAGGGGGAGAAAGAGTAGTGCAACGCACAAAGAGGCTCGGATGGCTGATATAATAAATGAAATCGCGTTAGCTCTCGTTTGGGGGCTGGTATATACCGGAGGAGAAAGAAAATCATTGCGGATAATAAGATCGTGATAAATGGATGAAGAGAAATGGGAGATTAATGGCAAGTGCGAATCGCTTCGAGAGAGAGAGAGAGAGAAAGAGCTACATGACAGGGAGTAGTTTGTACATTGAATTCTGCAGATGATATCCGAAAAACTGATATTATATAGCATACTAGTAATGGTTATCAGCTTTTGTGTCGACATCACTTGTGCCCAGACAGCTTCTTCTCTCACGCTCTCGTTTATATAATGAGTTATTCGCCAAGTTTATCGTATACCAGAGTATAGAGGGAGTCTTTACGCGTATATATAAGACGTCGCTGCTGCGCGTCTAATAAACTCGTTGCTAATATTACCCGGTATACGCTCGAGCCAGGCTAGATTGCAAAATTAATAAAGCGAGAAGCGAATGATGTGCGCTAGACTAATAAATAGCCAAAGTTTAGCCGAGTGTCTTAATAATGCGCTCGAGTAGCCCCGACTATGATCCCCTTCGTCGAGTTGTATGAGCTAAAAAGGGATGCGGATATAGATATACCAGAGACAGGGAAGATCGTGAGGAGCGATAGAATGTTTGCTTCGTTAATGACACTTGATGCGTGTTTACACAGAGTGGTCTCGGACGTTCGCTCGTTTGATCACACAATACAAACAGGTCGTAATAATTACGAGTCTTCGAGCGACAAAAATTGAAATACGCAAAAATTGTGTCCAACAAAGTCATCTCCGAATACTCGCACGAGTGTTAAAGCCCAACGAGCAAAGGCACGATCGCCGCGGGGGTCGGTACCGAAAATAGGTCAGTGTATACATCCCGACGGTCGAGTGCGATAAAACCGTATGTGTGTGTGTGTGTGTGTGTGAGAGAGAGAGGATCGGTCTCTTGTCATTGTCAAAATAGAAATCCGGGGCTCCGTATCCCCGACACTCATAAAAATCTTGTCCAACGACCGGAGCAATAAAGAGACGCCCGCGTCTATTTATTCCTTCCGTTTTATCTCCTCGCCTTCTGCTGCCGCTACAGCATATAGCTGCTCTTGTGCTCGCGTGCTTATCGTCGCTATTTTTGCTCTCTTCATCATTTATTTTCCGAGCTCGTTGCGCACTTGCTCTCGTTCGAGGAAAGAACGAAAGGTATATTATAGGCACACGGCCGTGGGTGTGGAAACAAATTATCGTGTGTATACTCGGCATTGAATGGAAAAGCTCTTTCGCGATTCTTTTATTCCTTTGGCAGCTGAGGGAAGATAATGAGAGCTTCGCTGTTTATTATTTTACTATTTCGAGTATTTTTTCCCGCAAATACGAAAAAACACAAAAGCGTCTAACAATCGCGCATTTTTTTTTTTCAACCAAATGATTTTCAGCACATACAGAGCGAAAAAAAGACAGAGGGGTATAGAGCTTTTGTGAGCGTATCGTAAAAAGCATTACACGCGCAATCCTCGGCCGCAGGCTCCTTTTCAGGTAAAAGGCTAGACTGCACGTATTACTCACTAAATGGGCCTTTATTCCCATCCCGGCGTTCGGCCGCAGGCGGTTTCTTAATTATTTTATGGACAATCTGCTGGTTCTCGCGCACCCGACGCCCGGGAGCTTTCAACGGACCACAGCTGCAGGTTTAACGGCTGGCGCGCACAGGCGACAGTCCTTCGCGCTAACGATGAGTTAGTGTTATACTACGAAGGCGCGCGCCAAAACGTATACAACGATCGAGCTCTACGTGCAGCGCCTTTTATCTCGGTGAAATCCTTGGTGAGAAAGCCCAAACGAGATTGCGGAATAATAAATTTATTATCGAGCTTTGTTAAGCAACGCCGGCCTCATTATCAAGCTTGGAAAAGCTTCTTTGTGTAACCGATGGCTAATCTGAACGTCTTCTTTCCGTTTCCTTGACGATGTATATGCGTGAATTGAAACGAGTCGAGATTTAACGACGCGTAACTAAATTTGAACGAGTATACGCTCACTTTGTTATCCCGTCGACGAGAGAGAAAGACAAAGGTTAGATCAAATATATTCCCGCTTGGCTCTGAAATTTCACTTTGAGCGCATACGCTTATGAAAATCGAGTCTCCCGCGTCGACCGAGCTTAGCGGGCAAAATTTATGCGCGACGCTTGCATAATCCCTTTAAATATCAAAATGCTGCATACGTATACACGTGTGTGTGTGTGTGTGTGTGTGTGTGTGTGTGTGTGTGTGTGTGTGTGTGTGTGTGTGTGTGTGTGTGTGNCTTTTGTGAGCGTATCGTAAAAAGCATTACACGCGCAATCCTCGGCCGCAGGCTCCTTTTCAGGTAAAAGGCTAGACTGCACGTATTACTCACTAAATGGGCCTTTATTCCCATCCCGGCGTTCGGCCGCAGGCGGTTTCTTAATTATTTTATGGACAATCTGCTGGTTCTCGCGCACCCGACGCCCGGGAGCTTTCAACGGACCACAGCTGCAGGTTTAACGGCTGGCGCGCACAGGCGACAGTCCTTCGCGCTAACGATGAGTTAGTGTTATACTACGAAGGCGCGCGCCAAAACGTATACAACGATCGAGCTCTACGTGCAGCGCCTTTTATCTCGGTGAAATCCTTGGTGAGAAAGCCCAAACGAGATTGCGGAATAATAAATTTATTATCGAGCTTTGTTAAGCAACGCCGGCCTCATTATCAAGCTTGGAAAAGCTTCTTTGTGTAACCGATGGCTAATCTGAACGTCTTCTTTCCGTTTCCTTGACGATGTATATGCGTGAATTGAAACGAGTCGAGATTTAACGACGCGTAACTAAATTTGAACGAGTATACGCTCACTTTGTTATCCCGTCGACGAGAGAGAAAGACAAAGGTTAGATCAAATATATTCCCGCTTGGCTCTGAAATTTCACTTTGAGCGCATACGCTTATGAAAATCGAGTCTCCCGCGTCGACCGAGCTTAGCGGGCAAAATTTATGCGCGACGCTTGCATAATCCCTTTAAATATCAAAATGCTGCATACGTATACACGTGTGTGTGTGTGTGTGTGTGTGTGTGTGTGTGTGTGTGTGTGTGTGTGTGTGTGTGTGTGTGTGTGTAATATACACACGACAATGCGAGTCCCATGTAATCGTATTCAGTCGATGCGCGCGTCAAAGGGCCCTTGCATATCACCCTTTGGCCTTGTAACACGGAGCAAACGGCGGCACGGGCGCATGGCCGAGAACAAGAAATAGTCGAAACCGCGTATATTCCTTTGTCCGCTGTCGCGTCGTTCTCTCCGCATATATCCAGGGCACACGTACCTATATGTATACGTTCTTCCGATGAAGCGAACGCGCGGAAACGTATCACACATACACACTATGCAGCTCGGCTGTATTTCTGACGCTCGCATGATAGTGGCGAACCCGTATACTATATATACATGTACATAGAGAATGAGGGAGGGAAAGAGGCGCACCGGTGCAGCTATATACACGACGAGCGAATGGAGAAGAGCGAGCGAGAAAGCGCCTCCGGGCGGCGTAAGCTGTCCCTGCTATGAATCGATTTCCCGTCAATAGCAGCACCCCGGATTTGGATGATAAGCTATCAGAGCGTGATCCTTCATAACCCCCTTCTCTACCCCCCCCCTCTCTCTCTCTCTCTCTCTCTCTCTCTCTCTCTCTCTCTCTCTTTCAGCCTCTCTGCCTCCAGCGACTCTCGTATTAAAGTCCTTGCCTTCTGCGGCAGCTTTATAGTTATATACGTTATACATGGCTGTGTGTGGGTGTGAGTGCACCTATGCCCCCGCAGAAAGAGAGAGAGAGAGAGAGAGAGAGAGAGAGGTGTCGGGCGACGCTTTTATTGCTTCGTTAACGCGATTGGCTGCGAGCCTTATTTTTACGGGAGCTTTTTCCGCTCGCGATGAAGAGTTACGGAATCTTCGCTGGCAAATCGATAACTCTGTTATTTTTCACTTTTTATCCTATACGATACAATATACGCTACTGCCGATTTTATGGACGTTGTTATTTTCCTCCTTGAATAGCGTCGTCGTATTTGCGATGCAATTTGCGGCTCGTTCGTTTATTATTAGCAAGCTTGCGAGTTTCGCTGAGCAAAAAAGCTCATATTGCGAAAGTCCATCAGATTCAATATCGGACCTGTCTCTCGCGCTTGCTTCGGATTTTATAATTTTTTAATCCCCGTCTGGCATCTGTACGCTCTTTTATTCATTCATTAATTCAAGCTCGCGGGGAGCTTTCTTATATTCTCTACTTTTTGTTGCCTTCGCCGACGAGCTTAAAACTGTAATGTAACCTTTGTAATTTAATAACGAAAAATCCTTTGCACACCGCTTTATCTTCGATCCCTAGAGTTCACTCGGTTTTTCGCAATTTCGCTCAGGCGCACGAGACTCTCTCGATGTCGGGAGCTTTGCTCCAGTTAGGTAGTTTCGTATCGACGAGCCGCGTACTTTTTACACCGGCTCTTACGGCCTTTTTACGCGTTATTCACTTCGATTTCTCTCTCCACTGGCACTTTAACTCGAGAGAAAGAGACTCTGCCCGGAGGCGCTTTCGCAGCCGTGATTTCCGCGTTTGAGAACTTCCAGTCCATTAGACGGAAAATTGCCGGAGATACGTAAACATCAGCCGATGGTATAAATTAACGTTTAAACGCTCGAGTATAAAGCAAACGGCGGTATACACGGTTTAAACAGTACCAGACGACTGGCGTCAGACGCGTCCGTACTTTTTTCCCGTAACGAATTCACACGGCATTTTCACAACGACTAATATAAAGTTAAATTTATATTCCAAAGAGGAAAATAGAAGCCACCGAAAACGTCGAATCAGCAGCATTAACGCAAAAACAAGGATAAGTATAAGAGAAGCAGCCTTTCAAGCGACTGCAGTCTAGCCCCGGTTTTGATATTCAGCCAGACATTTGAAATGGCACTTGCTTTATATTCCACGACTCCCGTGGCTGTATGCAGCGCCAGTAAGCTTAACTCGGCTTCAAGAACCATTAGTGAATGCGCGCAAGCTCTCGCGACACACAGCCTCGAAATTGAGAGACTGTCGGTTTTTAATGATCATCGCCCACCGATTTAATTAGCTTACTTATCTTAATTGGGTAGCTCTCCTCTCGCTCTTTCCCGCGGGGGATAGCTGCGAAAGCAGTTACAGTGCTCGGCGCACAATCTATAATTAAGATAAGAAACATCGCGGATCCTATCTGCGAGAGAGACCGGTAGTTCGAGCGGGAAATCGCTCGAGCTTTTTGAGCATGACGCGGCATTTTTTTCTACTTTCCCGCGCGATTGCCTCTTCTTTCCAGGCCGAGTTTAATCGCGGGATTGATATCGGTGTACGGAGATTATCAGCGGGAACAGTGTCTTGTGACAGTGACGGTCTTATGTTTTAAAAATTTTCCAATTTTCACCGAACACCGTAATGCAGAGCACAAAATGAATACATAACGATTCAAAGGTTCTCTATACTCCAGCTTTTTTTTTTCGTGCGTTGTTTTATCAAGTTATATAGCTTGATAACAGGCTACGCACGAAACGCGCGGAATCACAAAGCGAGAGCGGAATGGTCGAACGAGAGCTTTTATACCATTGTAGTTTCATCCTGCCCGATTAAAACTGCAGTTCGAGAGGTATATTTTCCGTCTCCAGTGAGTAAAAAAAAAAGTTTCCAATTTTTTTTTTTCGCGCTCCGAGCGTGTTAGCGTTACTCAAATAAACAGAGGAGAAAACCAAAATCGATGCATTCTGTTAATCACAAAGTGAAAAGACAAAAATACCAGCACAAGCGTTTAGGGGCTTAAGCCGCAAAACTACATCTATGACAGAAGAACCGATATGTACACCATCAGCGAAAGAGTTTCGATGATTTTCCTTTAAATCGCACATAACAAGATAAAATTCTTCAGAACTGTTCACCCGAGTCCTTGAAACAACCTCACCCAGCCGCTCCCCATTGTACTTTGCGAATTGTTTTGAAAACTTCTATTCCTCTCATACGTACAGCGCATACTTTTCCCGCTAGCGGTACACCAGAGCGTGTCGAAGTTTTCTCAAAATTCACGCTACCACCTCTCAACGGAGTATACATCTTCGCGCAACTTTATCCAATACTATATACCAACGCGTACATTCCTACGTATACACAGAAGTGTGCAGCTCGTCGTTGCGTAGCCTGGGGGAAGATATTCCATTCGCACAGTTAGAGAGAGAGAGAGAGAGAGAGCTCTACGTCGTCGCAAGCTTATCAGAACTCGGCCAGAACCGCATAGTCCGCTATACCCTATACATTCTTTCGCGAGGGATTGATTTGCGAGACACAGGAATTTTAAGAGAAAAGAGCAACTCCCGCGCCTCTGAAAGAACAACTTGGCCAATTGAAATTCCGCGAATAGCACGTGAAGTTTCGACCGTTCGCGCGTTCCTGACCCGGCTTTTATTCTTTTTCCCGCAGCTGCTATATGCTCTTCACTCTCTTTCAATCAGAGTTTTCGAAAGTCAAGACAGTCTAGCCCCTTTTCGCTCGGAGAAGAGCGACGATGGTCCATAATGGTGATTGGTGTGACGGCGACGTTGCGCGTGAACGAGGCTCTGTGTATTATAGTGGCCATCGTCATTCTCGTCGTTATAAAGTATAACAAAAGTCTGGGAGAGGAGAACTAACGAAAAAGTTTCACGCGAGTTTTGACGTCGAATATAATGGTTTGATACATTGAATGCGTGATTGTTCCCTATATTTGGCAAACAATGAGATTGAAATCTAGCACAGTGAGAGAAGAGGTGCAAAGTGTGAAGAGCGTGCTAGAAGTGGGGGGAAAAAAATGTGGTTTTGCTTGAATAACATGATCTTACCACCACCACTGCTTGCGTCAGCTTGTGAATTGTCAAGCGCCTGGATCTCCAGCTTTCGCAGCAGCTTCGTCGTGCCACCGGCGGTTATTGCGGTAGCGGTAGTGGTAGCCCTTCCTGCACAACAAACACCACATACCGCGTCCATCAACTAAGCATAGACACACTCGCCCGCACCAAAAAGCTCGATGCGTGAGAATTGTTCATATTGTTGGTAAATTGTGCCTGAATTTACATGGAAAATTGTTCAGTTAAGTCATACACTCAGTGTGTGCATATACCATCTCGTTGGAATAACAATAACAATATCGTATGATATAAAAGCGCATTTTTAGCGTCGCGTATCGTTTACATAAATAAGACAACGTTCGACTTGTATAGCGAGGGAAGATTTATGCTATCGTATAATATGTAATAAGTGTCGAAATGTGTTACAGAAATTTGATGCGATTTTTATGGTGATTTTCATGATAACATTCTTTACGTCCACTGCAGTATAACCTCGTGCTTTTTCTCTACCAAATAGTTTTCTGCTATACCGCTCTGGTGTGTGCTGACTCACATTAATCATAAACGCGCACGTATGTGCCCTGCACAAGTCGTCCATCCTGTTTCGATAAATCATTGATTTTTCCAAAGTGCTTTGTTTTCGAACTATGGACGCAAAGCATTCACGCGAAATTACTATGCTAAAAAATGCATTTCTAGTGGCGTATGACTTTTGAAAAATTTTCCATGACATTCACTGCCGCGAATAGTCCGAATCATCATTTTGCTTCTCGACATTTTTCGATGATACTTTTATAGACCTGACGTAATCATTTTGAGGCAAAGTAACGAAATTGCTTTTCTCGCGTCAGCGTGCAACTTTATTAAATTAAAAAATTAATTCTCGTAGGATTAATTTGCGAGAGAGAAATTTAATCCGGTTTTTCATCGTGTTTGATTGAAATTTAATCTATATTTGTCCGAATAATTTTAAACTAAAAATTCAATAATATCCCCCGATATTGATTATCACAGTTGATTGAAAACTGAAATTTTGATTAAATTTTACATGATATTCGAACAAAATCCAATTTAGTGGAAATAATCCTCCTAAATATTATTATGACTGGTATAATTGCAGTTTTAACTTAATTTTTTTTAAATAGCCCTGCATTTGGTATGAGCTCTGAGCCTAAAATTACTGCAGCTAAATTGCATTTACGATAAAGCGCTTGTCGGATTTTCTCAGCTAAGTGTGGAACACTTGTAGCGAAAATCAATGGAAAAAGCTATACCAGTGGCCTATTAAATATCCTCGAACTACCGATTGTTTCAACTAATGTCTTAACGTAATTTCCGATATGAACTCTGCGATTGAAACGAGGTTTTACAAAAGATCATTACAATTGCTTTATTGTGTTAAAAGCACAAGTTGCAGAGCGCGCGAGCAAAATTAATTTAAATCAATTCTGAAAAAATACACGAAAATCGAAATTAAATTGTGAATGATGATGTAAAAGTATCATGCATATGCGGTGGTATTTTCGTGTTACCAATGATGAATGATGAGTAAAATCTGATTACCATGTGTGTACATTATATAAACATACATTTCACCCGTTTATAAACAAGCCAACCATTTATTTGCAAAAAGTAATTATTTACTTTCCAGACTAACCTGATGGATAATGAACGAGTTTCTTTGTTGCGTTGTAGTTTACACTCGGAATCCCGAGTACACAGTTGATAACCACCGAGTCCGGAAGATCCTGATCTTCGAGAGTGAGGTATGAATCAATACTGTAATGACCATCCGGCGTTTCCGTGATAATAGGCCTCGACGACTGCATATCGGGAAAGCCTCTGCAAATGAAACAATGGATGTATATCTTTACTTTCTAAAAATTCATACGCATACAATAGTCAGTATACAGCAGAGACGGCATAGCGTTATCTCCTAATTCATTCTCACAAGATCTCTCGGATATGTATTTATTTAGCCGACTGAATAAATGAGGAATTCGGCAGAAGCGTTGAGCAAACGAGCTTTCATTGTTTACGAATTTTTCTAAGGAACTTCGTAGAATTCATAATATACGCATTCAGACAAGCCTCGAAAGACGTACAAGTTAGGGAACAAGAATCTCTCGAACTCCAAGCATCGACAAACAGACAGCCCGGACACTAGGGTGTTTCAAGCAAACAACCTGTGGCAAATTAGGTTCTTCCGCGCGTACGCGGTTTAATGGAGGCTTACTCAAAGAGGTCATGCGTATGTGAGGCGGTAGTAGGAGCGAGGGCCAAGGCTCGAATTTGCAAGTTCGCGGGATGCCCGTGTGTTTGGATACTCGGAAAGCCCCGCTTGGCTGAACTCAAAGTTGACCGGCGTCTCGGGCTGAAACTCACGCGGCGGCCGAACCCTTCTAACGTGATTTTCCGACGACGCAGCCTTCGGTGTGTGTACACCACCGAAAACTTGATACGCCCACTCGATGCGCGGAGGTGAAAATGAAATTTTCGCGTATAGCGTTATTGTAGACACTTTGAAGTTTCAACGATCGCAGCAGCACAAGGTAATTGAGCACGAGACGAAGTGAAGAGAAAAAAAGATTGACGTTAAGCGCGCGTCACACGTCTGCAGCATCAGAGAGAGAGAGAGCGTATACTCGACGATTGCAATTATCTCGCGCGGCATATATATATATACACACGTCGATCTCGTCGCGATCGAGGCAAACAAGCACTTCCTCTCGCTCTCGTTCTCGCATGCAGTTGGCGTATACTCACTCGACTGTGATATCGAGGCTCGGCTTAGGATACAGCCCAACGGCGCCACACGTCACTTCCACGCCATCGTTCGTCTTCTTCGAGCGTAATTTGAACTCGTTCTCCTGGCCGGTTGCTGCAATAAAAAGTCATCTCCAATTACGAACGTTGATGGTAATCTCGATCCGGATCGATAAAGCTATATAACTACGTTGCTTCGCATTCGTCGACGAAGAGAGAGAGAGAGAGTGTGTCAGAAGTTGTTCGCTGTAATGTGATTATCTTTTTTCACGGAATTGAAAACGACTAGACCGAAAAGTTTCCAGCTACAATGCACGAAGCGACTCGCAAAAAACAGCGCGTATACAACTCCAGCTCTCCGTATTGAAAGCAGAGCGTGTGTATTGTAAAAACTTTCTAGTAACAAACTTTCAATTATACGCGGCGCGCGCGCGCAAGGTAGGGGGAAAACTTGCAGAGAGTATAGAGAGGAAAAAAAAACGCGGCTCATCTCGACACGGCGCGCGCGTTTAGCGCAACTTTCGCCGCAAATTCCGAGCGCCAAGTCGATATAGCTCGGCGCGAGCTTGGCATATCTGCGCGTGTAAACTTTACGCGTCAAATAAGCGGTTTTCGAACTCTTTTACCCGGAATATACGGCGCTTTTTTTTTTCCTTGTCAATCTGCAAAACTCGATCTTCCCTCTACATGTACCTATACATACACTACACATGTATGCTTCTCCTCTGAAATTGAACAATTTAAAGTCGGCGCGATGCAGGGGAGCAACGCACACGTCCCATCGTTCGCGCGCTCCAGAGAGAAAGGAGCTTGGAAAACTATTCGGGGGTGAGCTTCACTCCCCCTCGTCATCGTCCTGTCTCTCTTTGCCGACTAGGAACACGGGAAGGGAATTCATTTACCGACGAGCGAATGCCCTCCTTCTCTCTTCTCTTCCTGTCTTCTTTACACGTCGTCAGTATACGCGGGGGGTGAGAAAAAGAGAAGAGCCACGACGAGCGAATATTTTTACGCGTTTTATGGTCTTTTTTTCGACCGCAGCAGCAACAGCAGCAGCCTTCATCCTTTTTTGCTCGACTCGTCCGGTCGTTTACGCTTTTTTTCCTCTCTCATCCTCTCTCCAACCGCACGGCTGCGCAACGCCGTGTGATCAACAGACAGTATCATTATACGTTCCTTTTTCTTTTCCTTTCTGCGCGGCGCGCTAGCCTTCTCCTCTTTCTCGCGCGAGTCGCGCGAATTTTTCCTCCTCTAGTCGAGATTCGCACTTTTCGGACGGCTACGCTTTTTCTTTTCACTCTGATGCCGGTTACGAGAAGACAGCCAGGGAGCATTAGGTGATGAGAATAAGTCTAGTCGTTCGCTCGACGCTTTGTCTTTTTCTGCGTTGCGCTAGAGAGACGGATGGACGCTTGTTAACGTCACTGTGTACATGTTCAAAAAAAAAAAAAAGAAAAGAAAAGGAAAAAGAAACGGAAAATAAAACACAGCCTAGCTTCACTTTTCATTTGCACGATAATTACGCGCCGTGGCTTAGTAAATATTCTCGGTGGAAAAATTCGTTCCTGATGTAGCTCGACGGGGTAAAATGAACGGCGCTAGCTGTTTGCTTGAAGTACAAATTAAACGCGCTGTAGCTTCCGCCGACTGAAGTTGAGTTACGGCCGAAGTCGTACAGATCACCGAGCGATAATTATGAACTAATTAAAACTTCTTTAGAATCGAGAATATTTTTCCTTTTCTTTTTTGTGCGGCTCGAATATTCCAGAAAATATTGATTGAACTAGCTGAGAAGCCGTGCGATTGCATGCAATCGATATTCGAAGTATCAAATTCATCTTTTTCCCAGAATTTTATCGAAAAATTTCAAAACATTTGCGAGCTCTAACACTGTATCGTCAGGCTTTATAGGAAAACGTATATATTTGAAAATTTCCATTAGTTACCAATTAAACCTCTATACGCGTCTCAAGTTTTGCGATATTAATTAAGTCAAACGTCTCCGGCTCATGACTCTCGTTCCGACGTACATCACTCTCGTGAGGCGCGAGCCATCCGTGCACGCATATTTCAAAGTTAACGCAAGCTCGGCTAACCACATCTCGTACACACAATTATACGCTAATTACACGCGCAACATCGAGTCGACCATTTTTGCAAATTACTCGTAAAAATACACGACAACCAAGCCTTGCGTAAACAGAGAAATTATAGGAAGAGAGAGAGAGAGAGAGAGACGATCAGAAACTACGCGTTCCACACAATTGTCGCGCGCGCGTTTACATTGAATGAATGAAATCGGAATGTATCGGCGGGAGTGTATGGCGCAGCGGCTGTTCCGCGACAGTGCGTAAACTTCCCCGAAATATACAACTTCCGCGTGCTTCCCGGACTGTGTGTATATGTGTGTGTATACGCGATGGCTAAGTGTATGCACGGCAGTTTGCGGTGTTGCAGCAGTGGCTCCGTTGCGCTTAGCAAGTTTCATTTGCCTGGAAAAGGTAAATATACTTGCTCACTGACGCGCTTCTATGCAGATTACGTGTGTACACAGACGAGTATATTTTTGAACGTTTCGACGGTTACCACTGCAGCGTATATTACGGGTGAATTTTTATCTCGACGCTTCCGCGCTGAATTTTTCGAGAGCTTGTATGCAAAAATTTTTCAATTATACTGATCATATGGAGTAAATTGAATTCATCAGAGTCGTAATTTTCAAAGATTGGCGTTTCTATCATATAAAAATTCTCGCTGCAACAGTTCGTTTCAATTTCGCGATGCGTTCGCCGGCTTCGCTCTTGCCAAATTGTTTTCTCTAATTACATCGAGTTCTCTCTCACGCAGTTGATAACATTGCAAAAAAAAAGTCTCCTCTCGCGCGTGTATATAAACGCGCAATATCAGCTCTTCTCTCGACGTTGTATGTGAAGCGAAAAGCTAACGCGAAAAAGCGAGCGAGAAAGAACGAGGCGTAAATAAAACAGCAATAGTAATGGATAGAGTCGTGGAACGCGCTAGTATAGGCCCTCAGGCTTGCGGCGCGCAATGCCACCTAAGCCCTAGCCTGAGCTTCTTTCATTCCATTCTATTATTGTGCCGTCACGCTCGACTTTTATTTCAGACGGCGGAGTGACTCGCCTACAGAGAGAGAATGGGAACCAAAAAGGTCAGGGTGGCGGGCGTGTGTGTCAGGGAAAGAGAGAGCTTGCAGCACAAAAGGAACAGAGGCTATGTGAACTCACTGGGACGAAAGAAAAGAAGAGATGTCGAGCTTGTATCTTCGAATCGATGCTGCGGATTACGACATTTTTGAAAATCAATGCGCCGACTCGACGTTCGGAAGTGGGTGAACATGCGAAACGTGACGTATAAGCTCGAGCTTGCGATGTGTTCGATCATTTTTTAAAAAGCCGCGAGTATTTTTCTGGCTAATTAATTTTGCGGTTGGCTTTCGTGCAGCACCACCGCCACCACTGTTAGCTTTTGTGAAATTTTCAAGATATACGCACGAACTTCGCTGTCAGAAAAACACTTTTAACCTTTTGCTAACATTAACGCAGATGATTTTTCCCGTTAAAAATACACCGTACGAACGCACGAGAATCGTCCCCCGCGTATTCCGAGCACATCATGTACACACGTGCGTGTGTTTTGCGGCTTCATTAGCAATCGAAGTACATTCACTGCGCAAAACAGCGGAGGGAGAGCGAGAGCCATACGACAACGCCGAGCTGTTGCGCGCATTGACGCGCCCGCGTAATTATTTTATCCGTTTGCCGGCCATATACGGGGCCTTTCAATATGCATACGAGCGATGGGAGAGTTCGACGACTGCTTAACGATTCAGCCCGTCGTTATCGCGTGCTCTGCCTCTTTATTTCTCTGGCGTGATTATCGCTCATTGTCGGCGACGTACGTGCACGCGCGGTTTGATTTGTTCGTCGATTTTCGACTTATTGAACAGTATAAAGTAATACTCACAGTAGACGGTCATGGGTCGCATCGTGGATGCCTCGTCTTCGAAAGTTGATATGAGGCAGGTGTAGTTGCCGGTTAAGTCGATGTCTGGTCGTGTCAGCTTCATAGCCCGATACATCGTGTTGGGATCGTTGCTGGCCTTGTAATGGAGGTCGATGTACTTGGAGATCGGGTCTATGGCTGCTGGTACAGTGCCGTAAATCCATTGATACACAAGATCGAAACTGTTCAGGTACCACTTGACCACCAGACCCTTCGTTGACGTGTTCTCCAGATCGTAATCACAGTCCAGGATCACGTACTCCTCGCCCACCCGCACAGCGGACGGTATGTCCACCTTCTTGATCACCAACTGTAACGAGGCTGTTAACAGAAGCGCAATGATTACAATTAGAATTCAGCTTTGAAACTTTGTTGACGTTTGTATATAATCGAACGTTAATGTCGCAACGCGATAGCATGTTGATAAATTGATAAAACAACTGATACACTCGATAGACCAGTTAATGACAGTTGAAACATTCAGCATCGATCTACCCATAATTTACTTCACCCCTATGTATTACTCGGCGCACATTAACGCGTGTGTTTACAAATCCAGCAAATCCCAGCTCGACTTATCAAGATTTAACAGTCCGAACGTAAGCTTTATCCGCGTGGAAACCGGCTTCCAAGAATAGGTCACTCACTCGACGGCTGCAGCACTTTGTCGAAAACTCATTTCATTTCGCGAGAGCGACTCGCGCGCAGCACAGAATGGGCAAGAGCGTGGAAAACGTCTTAATCGCCATTACGCTCGAGGGGCATACAAACTTGCTGAATTTATCGTTCCCATAATACACAAGCCTCGCGCTTGCGAGTACTTGGCCAGAAAGGAGAGCAGGGACACGAGCATACACGAATAAATTACTCGCCGACGTCTCAACTCTTGGCGTTTTCGAACAAGGAAATTCAATAAAAGTTAAGAGCCCTCGCCCGCTTGCGCTCCGACGCTGCCGCCACTACGTTCACCAACTTTCCCTTCCATTAAACACTTTCCGAGCAGCCGCGCTCGCGCGTATTTGCAAACAGTTCGCCGATTCTTCTCTCTGCCTTACACCACCTCGCCGAGTAATGACAATTCGATTACCCCTGGCGACGGGTCGTTTTAACGCTCTTTCGTTGGCCCTTTGTAAGGGTTTGTGGGTTTTTGTAGTTTGGCGAGCTGATATTTCTAATTCGATGCGATTGAATCATTGATGGCTTCAAAGTTAAGGTAACTGGGAAAGTCTCAATTTTAAATAAATATCTGGAATTAAGCCGCAGAAATCCAAACTAAAGTAGAGCTGAACTTATCAAAAGGTAACGAAAATACTGAAGCCGTTATGAGATTTTTCATCCGGATTATCCCTTTCCATTTCCCGGTAGTGGAGTTTTGATAGTTTGAAGCATAAAATAATTGGTAGGAATAAAACTTTTCTAAAATTTAAAAAGTTTTACCTGTACTTTGATATTGCATAACAAACTACATTTTCTCAATCAATTATTACGCGCTTCCCGGAACGTATAACGCAGTGTTTCACCAACTAAAACTCTATAGTAACCATATTCAACTACTACAACGAACCGAGAGCAAAATTTACAAATTTGCACTCACTCGATCGAATAACACCAAAAAAAAAAACCTATCGAAAAATCCAGCACGTTAATTTCTCATTGCATTACCCGGACGAAAGCTCGCCGACGAAAATCCAATTCAGCCGTCACTCTCATCAGAGTTCACGCATAACGCACAGAGAGAAAGAGAGATATATCGGCCTACGTATAGGTGTATAACTTCGTATATGATCGCAAGCGAGCAGGGCAATGACAAAGTGCGCGCGTCCGTTTATTCGGAATTTCAAGCGCGGATTATTTCGGCGGGGCGCGCGAGACCGAGTGCGAAATCAATGTCAAAAGGCGCACAGGATGTGCAGCCCGATGAGCCCTAGACTGCAAGCTCTCGGTACATTTATCGTAATTCCGGTCCCGCCGATATTCTCGTTTACGCAGTATACACCTACTATATGCAGAACGTATATATATATACAAGAGGAGGGGGGAGACACATCGTTTTGATTTGTTTGACAATTTTCGCGAACAAACGGGAAACGGGTTACAGAAGTTTTTATTTGCAGCGATCGTGTACCTAATCTGGATATAGCGACAATCGATCTCGTCGGACCCTTGTGTGTCCTAATAAAGCACGACGAGGTATATATACTCCTCCGAAGTAGCAAATTCTTTGCGGATCAGCCTCTCACACTCTCGGCATATACGCGCTTGAAATATCACGCGCTACACGATATATAAGCCCTTCCGACTATTCCGCGCGTGTGTAACTCGCGCGCGAGTGCGATTAGCGGAGGTGTCGGCGCTGATTAAGTTGGCCGCATGCAAATCGCACGCCGTATATATTTCAGGAGAGTACAGCGCGCAGATAAACCAGCCTAAACGATGGCGCGTTACCACGCGCGGCCTCCTTGCAATTCTACTCTCCTGATGTGGAGGGTTGCTTCTCTAATTAGACGCGATTTATCATAATTGAGCGAGGAGAATTATCGAGATGCCGAAGCGTGTCGAGATCCCTTTATATACGATGTGTGCGTGCAGTGTGTGTCTTCAACGAGAGACTTATAGATCTCGGCTGATTTATATTTGCTCCTGATGTCCGGCATATAATTGGCTCCTCTTCTCCGCGTGTACAGTCTGCTCCCGCTGTGTTGTAATCACGCGCCTCCGCGATAGAGTTGTTGCTTTCGCGCAAGAGCGCGACTCATTAAACCCGCTCGTTATTTCAGCTGCGGTTTACATCTCCGCCCCCAATTTCGACGGAGAGGCTTGGTTTATTAATTGCCAAAGTTTTAATATATCTACTCCATCTACGTGTGTTGTTATACTCGGGAAATGAACACTCGAATTCACTACCTTCCGCTGTAGAAAAATGAATTTTCAAGCTCGATGAAAATCAAAGCCGAGCGAAGCAAGAGAGTATGAAAATAATACTCCTGGCAGAGAGTGGTGTTTTTCATACCACGCGTATAATAGTAATAACGCGAGAGCGAAGCCTGCCCATGACGTTTTCGCCCTCCGCGTATATATACACTTTCGCTCCTTCTCTCGCTGTTATTACGCGCAGGCTGACCTGTTCACAATGCAGCCAGCAATTTCTCGACTCACTGGCTGCCTATGACAGTATCGCAAATGAAATACAAAAGTCTGACTGTACCGCGTGCCTGTGCAAACTCGTCGGAATTCAAGCGTTGTTCCGACAAGTATAGAGAGTGCGTAGTTTCCTATTGTAGGCGGATATGCGAGCGAGCGCATTACCGTCCGGTACGTTCGACCTGTCATTGCCTCGTCAGCGGCGCGTCACGCGTTTGCGAGGTTTATATTTACGGCGATTGTGAAGAATTGCGCGTACGTGGACGCGTTCGTTGAATGAGCTTGCATTTTTCATGCTTTGTACACAGAGAAGAGAAGTCGGTCGAATATTTTATTGTTCTTTTTATTGGATGGGAGAGTTAACATCATATTGAACTTACTGGCTGAAGGATGTTATAATGGAGCTTTGATTATTTGATCATTTTTGACAATGAGGTCGCAACGGAAATCTAACTTATTTATTGTATTCTTTGAGGTGAAGTGTTTCAATTAACGGTTTTTAAGTTTGAAAATTGTCAACTTTTTTCAAAACTGAAAATCTCACTATTAAATTACAGAGCTTCAACTAAAATAAAGCTAAATTTGCGCTCGATATTGAATAAGCCCAATAATTCGTTTTTTTCCCGCGTAAATGAAACATTGACTAACAGGTATACCGCGACAACAATGGAATAGCGAACGAAATCAAAACCACGACATCGACAATTCATCCAATCGAAGTCACATACTTTCTATTCGCGTTTCTCGTACGCGAAGCTCCTTAGAGACTAAGAGTAAAACAATCGGCGTATACGGAAAGAGTAAAATAGTGGTTGTCGGTCAGTCGACGTCTTGGACTTAAATAGCCAGTAAAAAATCGTATTATTGCAAATTTGACGTGTGATGCTTGTCAGTTAGAAAACTAGGTAAATCAAGCGGATAATATTTAAAGAAGATTCGCGATATGAAAAATTGAATTAAGTTATAGTTGCTTCTCCAGTTCACGAGTCGAAGTCGTCTCGGTTCATTAGTTGGAATAAATCCTATATCGGGAAAATATAAAGCGACAGTTTCAAGAGTACCCAGACATGCATCACAGTCACAGAACGGAGTTATTAATTTTCCTACCAGCAGCCTTACCCCCACCACCCCAAAAAAAAAAAAAAAAAAAAAACACGAACCCGAAGCGAGGAAAATTGTTGGGTGCGCGCATTAAATGCACCGAGGCGTAATCTAATTTCTTCTAATTAACCGAGCGCCTCCGAATGAATAAAAGTTCGCGCGAGAACCCAAAGGGAACAAAGCCCGTAGAATATATATATAGAAAGAGAGGGAGAAAAGGAAGCTAAAGCAACTTCATTGTGGTAATATCCATAAATTCGCGGGGGATCCAATTTATTATCGAAAAACGATTACGCCGGCCGAGCTCGGCGAGAGCGCATAGAGCGAAGAAAAAGGATGCGAAGCCCCGAGAGGAAGAATATAACCGCGCGGTGTTACAACGCGTGAATGCTGATCGGCAACGAGCGCGAGCGCGCGCGCATATATACGAATAAATCGGCATCGGCGCGCATGTACGCGCGGCGAATACCTCGTCTCGACGATTTATTATTTCGACTCTAGATCCGGAGGCAGAAAAAAGAACGAAGAGAGAGAGAGAGAGAGAGAGAGAGAGAGAGAGAGAGAGAGAGAGAGAGAGAGAGAGAGAGAGAAAGAAAGAAAGAACCAAGGCTTTCGCGGCGTATTATACACGCTCAGCCGATTCTCACTACAGTGGCGGATTCAATCCTCTTTTCGGGAGGTTAAGCGCGAAAATTGCGTATGCAAATACGCCGGAGGGACAATTTGCGAAACTGATAGAGCGAAAAAAAGAAGGTCAGGAGACACTCTTTCTCTGCGTGCGGGAAATGAGATAGCGAGGTCGGAGAGAAAATTGGCCGAAGCCTCGGGAATAAAACGAGGGAGAGAGAAAGAGAAGCCGAAGAGAAAAAAAAAGAAAGCCCCGGGAAACAAGCGGCCGGTCTTCGATGTTGCGGAAAATTGCAGCGACTTTTCGCGGCCTCGAATATCGAGCGCATGCACGTACGGACACAGCGCCGTAATGACTAGCGGGCTCGGGCACAAATCCATTTTTGGCTATATACACTCGTCCCTTTATTCCCTAATCCGCGCTAGACCAAAAAAGGAAAAGAAGAATCGGACCGCAGTTGAATCCCAACGAGTTTTTTGTTTTTATGCGCGCGCGCGTACGGAAATTCCTGAATAACGCCGCCGATCGCTCTAATCCGACGTGGCGCGAAGAGCGAATCCCGCACGTCTCTCTTGGACTTTACCGAGAGATAGAGAGCGAGAGGATAAAAAAGGACCGATAGGGCGTTTCGCAACACACGACGACGGAGACGGCGACGAAGACGCTTGGCAGTTCTATCTCTCTCTCTCTCTCTCGCAAGACTGAGAGAGAGAGAGAGAGAGAGGCGGCAGCGAGGCGTAATGAGTTTCGAGCTGTATACGATATCTCGGCTCCATCTCAAACTAATTTCTAACAAAGTTCGCGTCCCTCTCTTTCCGACCTTGTTGCAGCCGCGCGCGCGTTTGTCCGCGTTTACACGCGCCCCTAGACGAGGAATCAAAGTTTCACCTCTAGCTATCCTCGCGTACGACGGGCCCGAGTTTTGCTGTCTACTTCGCGATTAGCTTCTTCTTCTTCTTCTTCTTTGACTTCTCAGCCGCACCAGTGGTTGCTTTGTTTAACGCGCCGAGACGAATACCAAGCGTATATATAAGGGGAATATTTGAAAACTACTGGCTTCAGGTAACATTAGGACGACGATGACGTTAATGGAGCGAATTTTGCACTGATAACTAGGCATTATCGCATACGCACATTGTCCTAGATCTCACACTTGGAACTATTACAACAATTGATTGGAGCTTCGCCCTTTAGCCCCGAGGCTCTAGCCCCATAAGCTCTGCCTTCATTAACGCGGCTGATCAAAGTGCCGCCGCGCAGTCTGTAATCCGAACGATCGGCTTATTGGCCGCTGGCATTGATTGGAATTCATAAGACGGTTATTTCTACGGGATTAGATACTCGATGGATGATAATCGATAGGATGATGCTACTGCTCGCAACAGATTATAATTCAAACTATTCTGCTATATCGATACGTAATATGAATCGTATTTATCAAAATTTCATCAGAACCGAGATAGTTGAAATTAATTTCCAACCCACGCGCCTCATTAGTCATGATAAATATAATATTTTCGTATATATATAGCTTCTCGAACTATCGATCGCTCGTGACGCATTATGCGCGTACACGCACGCTCGAGGTAATTAACCAAGCGTAATTTACGTAGCCGAAAGAGCGAGAGCGAGGTGTGCGGTGAAATCAATCCGCGCGCACGTAAAGTCAATAAACAGTCGTCCCCCCGCGTGCGAGCTTTCGGCGGCGGCGCCTTTGACTTAGGAGCTTATGCTGCCTCGGTACACACGCCGCGAGCACCACCGGCGCATTTATACGCGCACTCGCCGCATGTACGAGAATATATATTGCGGCACGTGCGCGAGTGTGAGCTCCGCACGACGCGATATAGGTTCGCGCTCGAATAGCTCGATGATTGCAGCATCGCGGCGCGCTAGTCTGATGCTGTATATATACACGTATAAGACTACTATTGCCGAACGAAACCGTAATTGAGTGCATATTCCTGGCTATATGTGTACACAGCATCGTGCGTTATCGCTCCGGCCGTACCGATAACCCAACGATATATATACAGCTACGTTATGCGTGGGTGTATATATATGTATCCAATCTGCCTTTAGCGGGCCTTTTTACGACGCGCGAATTGATGGATTGATAAAACTGGATTACGCACTTGCGATACCTTAATTTATTCTCCGCGAGAGCTCTATTTTTTATGTATACGCAGGGCTTTTTACGCTTTAATAATGCGTATCGCGCGGAAGCCATCTGAGAATTTATCGGCCTGCCTCGAAGGGCTATAGCGGATATCGCCTATAAAATTCTATAAATTTCTGATATCGTAATCTGATGGGGTAGAGAAAAAAGGAAGCAACGCGATAAAAATCGCTGATGAATTACCGAAGGCTGCTGGGAGGGGCGAACATTGAATAAGTAGCGCAAGTCGTTGTTTAGTCAGACGCGAAGCTCAGAACTTGTCTCATGCGGCTCTCGGAACAAATGCAGAAGTTTCGAGCCACTACGGCAATCATATCCTCGTCAATGATTCACAAGAGCGCAGACAATTTCCGCCTCGTCAAAGTAAACCGTCGCGGCAGTAGTGCACGGCTGCCATACTAGTGAGTTAATAACAGAGAAAACTTACCACATCCACTCTTGTTTAACGATCTACTATAAATTTTCCACCCCCTCTCGCGCTCACGCGAATATATCCTTCCGGCGTCCCTCTCTCTCCCCCTCCTGAGTTTCCACCCCACCAGCGCTATCTGCAAATACAGGGAGAGAGAGCACACGCAGACTCGCATGTGGGTATTCCGGCGACATTATAAATTCTCTTACTCGCTTCCTTCCTGCTCTCGCGCGAGCAACCGCTTCTCTCTCTCTCTTCCTCTATTCGGTATTTTCCGACTACCTAGAGAGGGCGAAGGATGTAGAGGGTGAGCTCGCGAGAGCGCGGCGTCGCTTCATAAAAGAGAATTTGCCTTTACTCCCAAGTGTCAACTGACGGGGGGGGGGGGGGGAAGGGGCGCAAAGTGCACGTTAATTAAACACGCCTGAGAATCAGCGCCGCCACCGCCAGTCGTTGGCCTCTCGTCGTCTCTCGCGCTTTGCTTTTGCCCTCGCCGACGCCGGTGGCTACGTCCTTCTCCTCGCTAATATACGCTGTACCCTGTGCTTCTGAGAAAACACGCAGGGGGTGATGACGACGATGACGTGCGCGTTATTCGCCAATTTATACTAGAATTTTCGTTCTACTCCGACGATCGAAAAGCTTCGAAGCATTTCCAGCCAGTCTATATACACACGCTTTCGTGATTACACACGCGTCCGTTACAAGCTCTACGTCTTCATCTGTGGCGCTTTCTATCTCTCTCTCTCTCTCTCCGCCCCTGCCGTTCCATAAGGCATCCAGCGTAGCAGTAAACGGTAATTGAGTTGCGCGCCGCTTCCTGCGCGAATGCCGCACGGAAATGTGCCTTATCGCTGGCCTCGTTGCGGAAAATTTCTCCCCGGCCCATCGACTTTAAGGAGCGTTAAACACAATGGACGCCTTCGTCTGCACGTATCGATATCCTCTCTCTCTCTCTCTCACTCCTTGGGCCTTACCACTCGAACATTCATGAAAATTCACGATAATACCGCGCAGAGACTTTGCCTTTGCTTTAGGTGAACAATATAGGGTAGCTATGCATGGAAATAGCCACCGCTGCCACCGCAGCAGCAGCTAGTATAAACGATAATGATTTTGAGGCGTGTCTGTGGTGCTTGCAAGCTCCAAGTTGTGCATCGACACGCTCGCCTTTAGTTTTTCATTCTTACATGGACGATTGATTTTTTTTTTTTAAAAGCTCCGCGAGCCATCCGACATTTGGCAAACGATACGGAAACTTTCGGTTCGCGAGTGTCCTGCTATACCGAGAAGCATTTATTGACGTTGCGGTATACCGGGGAGCGGTGGCATTCCAAAGCAGCTGTAAGCCCTTTCGTGTTTACAATTCAGTACAAAAGTTTCGAGCAATCAGTGTCACAACTTGTGCCTCTAGTACACCCAGGGAATATTTGGCAGAGCATTCCACGCGAGGGTTATAAATGTTTAATCACCGGGGCGTCGAGCTGGTTACGGATTTGATTGTTGGGGCGGCTGCATAAACGAAATCGACCCGCAGCTCATTGAGCGAAACGCTGTTTACTCGATTTTTCAAGCTTATACCGAATGATCTCTCATAAAAAAAATAAACTCCAACGTGGTGTGGCACACGACATATATAAATAAATCCCATCGAGGTAACGCTTTTCATTTTCAATTAATTAAAAGTTTATGGCTGCAATCGCACATTTATAACCGTCCACTTCATAATTCGTTATCGGCTGGCTGCAGCATGCTCGCCCGAATTAAAGCGTCGCTTATACGTCGCTGGCGTATAATATGTATAAAAATAAAGCGTATAAAGTCCAGAGACATTAACGAGCCCTAATGGATCGGTGGAAAGTTAAATGCATTTAATTCGCCGAATGCAAAGCAGCTCAAGCTCTCAGCGCGTTGGGCAAAGATTCTCATATTCCTCTTATTTGATAAGATCCATCATAACTTTCTAATTTGAAAAGTCCTCGCGGTCCTATTATCTCGCAGAGCCTCTTTCATCCCTCGGTATATATACAGCGGCATAAGGGACAAGCCAACTTTCACATTCTGATCTTTGAGCGCGAGCTTTCGCGGAGGGAAAAAAATTTAATAAGACGCGTCTAATGCTCTCTCTCTCTCTCTCTCTCTCTCCGGGATTACAGCTTTCTCCGCGGCCGTATTTCCTTGGCTATCGCGTCATCTCCGCTTCCGCGAGTATAATTATCGCGTTTAATAACTAGAAACTTATTTGATGGACGATCCTCTGTGCGAAAAAATATAACAGTGCCGGGATCGCGAGATGTAAAACACGGAGAGCACAAAGCTCGTAATTCAAAGTACAACCCAGTCGATTACCATAACTCTCGCGCATCGCGATTCCTCTTCGGTGCGTTATATAATAGCCAACAGGTTTGCTTTCGGCCATCCCTCACACTAGCGCTCGTTTGATTTTCCGAGCCTTCAGCCGTCCTATACTAATACGACAGCGACGGTCATTACTGCACACGAATCACGATCTAATTCCTATACTAAGAAAAAGGGATGCCGCTCTTCAGTGCAATGCAGGAGCACGACAGCGTTAAATGGCCCGCGTCGTTCCGCCGTGTATAAACGCGCTCGGAGTGTATTTAGGCTCTCGGGAGGGAGTGTACCTGCTCCGTTAATTTATATTAATGCCGCGACAAGCTCGCGTCTGCATTTGCTCCTTCCACGTAGCTTTGCATAGTCTCAACTGTGGAAAATTACCGCCCGCTATCTGCTGGCCCCTGCACTTTCTTATATTCCCCTTTTCGCCGACTGGCTTCTCTCTCCTGTGTAAACTTTATCGTTTGCGCAGGGGAGTAAACATTTTGACTGCGCACAGCCATCAGCGGTAATTACGCCGATATTATAGCCGTGAGCTTGCGTAATAATATGATCTCTCGTAGAGTTTGGTCAGAAAACAGCCGAGCCGATAGTACAATTCGTGCTACAAGCTACATTGATCTAGGTCGAGATCGATTCTCTACTGTGGCTCGATAAAACTCAGATTCTTGATGTGCCTATTTTTCTTCTGTCTCTCTCTTTCTTTCCATCTCGATGGTGTAGAGATATTTTTCACGAGTCGCGCCTGAATTATTCAGACGCGAAGAGCGTGACAAATACTGGGTCAAAGAATAAACTTCGAAACGTAAACGCGCGCACAATGTCTCGCGGGCTTGTAGTATATTTGAATGTGGAATACGGCAAGGAGGACATCGTTAAAATAACCTTTTTCATCCTTTTATTTCGAGACGCCATTATGCTCGTCGCTGCTGCTGCTGCTGTTTGCGCGAAACCAATTACATATCGCGCAAATACGCTAAGCCGTGGAAAGTGAGAAATCCCAGCTCATCCCATTCAGTTGAAATACGTATATAATTGAAAGCACAGTGTTCAGTGTCTGCACGCAGACATAACACACGCTGCAATCGCAACATAAAATCGAGCCTCAGGAAATACCGAACCAGCAGCTTCTCGAGACAAAGGGAAGAAAAAAAATTGCCCCTTGTTAGCGAGTTACAGAAACTTCCTCACTTTTGTCCCACCCCCCCCCCCCTGCGCCGACGTTAAAGACGAGGAAAGAAAGAGATTGCGCGCGGAGAGGAAGAGAGCGAAAGACCACGCGACGCGTTTTCCGACATTTCCATAGGCCTCAGCGCTTTGCCCCTTTTTTTTTCCTCGACTCGCTGCTAGCAGCAATTCGTCCGCTTTAGTCTTGGAAGAATTTTTTTTTTTTGCTCCCTTATCGCCGCGGTGGAGCCGTAAAACTTTCGGTCTCTCGACGTTTACGGCGCAGTCCGCAAGCTCCAAGACTGTTGCTGCCCAAGCTTCGAGGGCAGCGATATAATTGCCATCTGAAAATCGCCGGTTTTTTCTTACGGCACTTTGCAGCCTCGGCGCAAGAACTCTATTTTATTTACTCAAGCCCACAAGCTCCAGACCCGCTTGTGCGAGCTTTACGATGTGACTATAGGGCTATACGAAAACGTGTCGGTAATCTCATTCGCGGAGCCTTGATTATACGCGCCATTATCGCGACGATGATAAGGATTGATGTTGACCGAGTAAATATCGTTCTCCTTGACGCAGCATAAATCATCAAAAATTCAATTACCAAAAAGTTTCGAGTAACCGAAGGAAGGAAGCCCGAGTCGAATGGAAGTTTCCTCTTAACTGGGACGCGAGCACGCAGGCGGCTCGAGTAGAAATTATACACTTAAGAGGGAAAATTTAATCCCCTCCTTCCTCCTTACCCACCATCAACGCTGCCGCAAGTATAAGTTCATTATTGTCGAAAAGTTAAAGCTCGCGCATCAAGTAGAGCGTAGACGCGAGCGCGCGCAAGCACGAGATCGAAAAACACTTTGGCAAATTGACGTTCGATGCGGCGCGAGCGATAAGGCAAGCGAGGCCGCATACAGGCGATAAAAAGCGAGAAAAAGCTTAGTTACAAATAAACTTACGATCGAGTAATTGAACGCCAGCAGCACCGGCAGCCGGATTCAATCTCGCTCAGGGATCTTCTCGGCAACTCTAGAGCTGCCGTCGTTCAATCGCGATCACACTGCGACTTTGATTCCAGCGCACTGGCGAGCTTTTCCCTTCGCGAGAAGGCAGGAAAAAACTCGAGGATAAAAAGGCACCGCAAAAAAAGCCTTGGAAGTGAAAGAGTCTGTCGATGGACGAAGAAGGAGCTACAAAGAGAGAGTAGCGCAAACATTCGCGTGTTTACGGGGAGGCGGCCGGGCCTCTCGTAAAAAAGCTCGCTGTGTACTCGGGCATCATGGCTGGAAATTACGGCTGGTAATAATTCAGGACGAAAGTCGCTCTCTCTCTCTTTTTCCAGCTCAACGACGTCGACTGTTTTTTCGTCGACTGCGGTGGTGGTAGAGACGTAACTGGGACGCATCACTCGGTGGGGGTAGACCGCGCTTAATAATGTATTGCGCTTTATCCTGTAAATAACTGAATGAAAGCGCTTGATAGGCTTGCAAGCTCCTGACTATCGAGAGGCCGTTTATTGAACCTACAAATCGTAGCTTCATTTTCCGTATATGACTTTTATCAGAGAATATTTGCCTCCCCCTTTTAGTTTTACCTCGGCCACTTGCATCGACGTGATCAGCCACTTTCCCGCTGTTGACGTCGTCGAGTCGGTGTTTACGTCGGCAGCCGCCGGGTAAATTGAATATTTTCGCGGAGGAAATTGCGTTATTGAAGTTCGAGCGCGAGGCGCCTTCAAGACTCGAGCGCAGATTGAACGCTTGATTGAGTGTACCGAATGCCGTCGATAAGTAGATTAGCTTGCGCCCGCTAAATTACTTAGCTTGATTTTTCAACTTTTGGCCGGTAGAACCAGAGAGAAAGCGTATTCGATTAAAGCGCGTCGGTCGTGTTTTTGTGAGCGCCGTCGTGGAAGATTTTTCTAATTTCCAATTACGCCCGAGCCCATTCCGCGAATTTATCGCGCTTAAGTCGATAAACTTTGGTTGTTACGCGGGAGTGAAATTTTCACCGAGAGGCAATTAATTAAAAGTTCGATGTTGTGTTCTTGGAAATGCGCAAAAACGAGAGAGAGAGAGAGAGAGAGAGAGAGAGAGAGAGAGAGAGAGAGAAAGAGAAAGGCGTCGTTAATATAAGGAAATCTCTAGCGCTACGATCTTTGGCGAAAAACATTTGATCAGCGGAGCGTAATTTTTATTACGCTGCGCGAGAAGTTCGACCCTCGAAACTCGCATATCGCCGGCTGCAAATCCAATTAAAATTGCTCATAAATCACGTTAAGGCAAAGAGCCGGATGAAAATACATCGAAGGGCAAAGGACTTCAAAGAAAATTTCAACTCCTTGCTTAAACTGTAAAGCTCCTCCACGCTCGATCGACATCGCGTTTTCTCTGTGCTCACAGGGAGCCAGCCGCTACCCGCTGACCGTTTGGCGAAAAATTAATCAAGCCCGTTGCAGCAGCTGCTGCTGCTGCTGCTCAAGGCAGAAAGGCATAGCCTTTTTCTCTCTTTGCGCGACCGATCGTATAGGTGGAACGCGAGCTTTTTAAGCTTTTTAAGCTCACCCCGGCTTCTTTTCTTTCCGCGGCGGCGGTTCTCGCGTTTACCTCCCTCTCAACTTTCTCCTTTGGCGCGTTGAGCCGCCGCCGCCGCTGCCGCCGCCGCTACTCATGAAGCGAGCGAGAGAAAGACGAAACGCGAGTTCGCAGTCACGTATAAACCATAAAGTAGATCGTACACTCCTCCGTACAAACGTAGCGGCGAGGCGAGCTTGCGCAAGCACAGCCCTCTCTCTACTCCTCGACGCTCTTTCCACGCGCGCACGAGGCCGGCTTTCATAATGAAGAAAGTAAATTCACTTCACACAGGACGGCAGCGCACGGAAATCTTGATAACGAGGGAAAAAATACGATTACTAAGCTCTTAGCTGCTCGAGTTTTCGCCCCTATCTGAAGCGAATCGTTTTTAAAAAACGTGACGCACCGAGTGAGTCGAGTAGATGGCTAGAGAGAGTAAGAGAGAGAGAGAGAGAGAGAGAGAGAGAGAGAGAGAGAGACTCTTTCACAGCTATCTCGCGATGAGTTCGAGCAGTGAGTGCGTGTATGTATGCACAGCCGTCTGGCAACTGCAGAGGAAAGCCACTTTATTGCGCGATCTTCTTCCTTTCGTGCTCGTTTCTTTCGCGTTAATTGAAACTAATGAGAGGGGTAGGGTAGGTAGGGGGAAAGGGAAGATCTGTACACGCACTTTGAATACGGTTGCCTTGATGCTGCTCTGCCGGTGAGGCTGGCAAATTAAAATGTACTCGCGAGCTTTTTTTTTAATTTAGTTATGTTAATTCGTAATTACAAGATGGAAAGGAAAGAGCTTTGCGGGGACAAACATAAAGTGCATTAAGTTTAGCTTTTCCAATATTTTTAATGACTTTGCCAAGTTCTCGGAACGCGCGTTGCGCTGAAAGAAATTTTTTTTTTTTTATGTACGTATTTAGCTTCTGCTTTGAGATACGATTACCTATGTACATATTTAAATACGATTGAAAAATCGCCAGCTTTCAATTTTTCTGAAAATGTGAAATACATTTAAATAACTAGCTTGTTAAATTAATGAGCTTTTAATACTTAGTTCTAGAATTGAGGTGATACCCAGTGATACTTTAATGAATCATTTAGTGATTCGATGATACACGTACGATTATATTAGCTTTTGATTAAAAATCAATCAAATATTAAAGTTCCCGAATCTAATAAAAGTTAATCGGGCCTCTATACACAATAATCAAGTCACGTGATTCGTCATTCCGACAAATTATATTTCTTCTTCGCGAGCCCGCAATAACGATCCTTAATAACGAGAAAAAACGCCCAGTCACAAGCTTCCGAATCAAGACATCACGCCAATAACTCGTTCGCTTACAACTTCTGCTGTGCGTATACACGTAAGATTTTTAGCGAGCTTTCGAGTCAACTCAATCAATTAACAATCCCCCAGAGGGTCATTAATTTTCCCCGATATCCCGCCGATCACAAGACCGACTGTCCAACTTTTTCCCCGGTATATTGGAGGGTGAGCTTTATTTGCTTCCGCGCGTCTTTTACTTCCTCTCTCTCTCTCTCGGTCTCTCTTTTTTTCCGGAAAATCCATATGAAGCCGCGCTCGTGCGCGCCGCATTTACGCTTCCGTGATGTCGAGGCTATATTTCACAAAAGCTCGGAGGTCCCGGTCTTATCAGCACCCGCAGCTAGTCTGCGCAGGATGGGAGAGTGAGAGAGAGAGAGAGAGAGAGAGAGAGAGAAAGGTCGGAAAGAGAGTGGTATAGGTGTGCGTATGTGGCTTTCCGCATCGAGTGCTCGCGTGAAGGCTATCGTTGGCTCGGATGCTTCTCCCTTTTATTTTGCTCGTGGCTCGAAAGCTCGACTTTCCAATTATTCAAATTGATACTCGATGTAAAAGCTAATTTCGTCAGCATTAATTAAAAACTGACAAAAATGTGAGTCTGAGAGAGGGAAAAAAGGGCAAGGATTATAATTCGCGGATTGAGGCCGATTCGTAAATCAACATCACGTCGTAAAGCTCTTGCCGGCCGCGCGCGCAATGAAACTCAATCCAAAAGTACTTATCGGCCGCTGAGCTTTGGGACAGTAGTATAAGGCTTCTCTCTACAAAGCCGATGCAAACTAATTAAAACTTGATTATCGCTACTTCAAGAAGAGCTTCCCCTTATATTCGTTCGGATCGATTCTCTTTATTATTAACGATATCTCTGCCGATTACGAGTTTTCCACCCATCCTCTTATACTGCTCCGGCCATCGTTATATATATATCCTCCGACGAGTCCCGGCGATCCCGATGAATTTCAAAAGTGTCATTATACTCTAGCTAAATCGAGAATGACTCGCCGGCGATGCGAGTTTCAATTTTATACCAGCTGCTGTGCTAGAGTCTAGCGTCTATACGTATATACCTATATATCGATTTTACGGAGGAGGAGAGAAGTGCAGTGGGTATAGGGGGACGCAGCACAGCGGCAATATCGGTTGTGTGGTTGTGTAATTTCATCGGAAAATTGAGTTAGGAATTACAGACGTTGAGGACTGCTGAGCTATATGAATAATTGATGGGCGCAAAGTTTCCCCGGTAGACAAGACCATTGTGAACTCACGTTTGTCTGTATATATACGTGTATCGCGACGGGGACGTGATATTATATTATCTATTTATCGATGCTGAATTTTAAAGCTTCCAGTCGATATTATCGCAAAGAACGAAATAATACCTCAGAGGTACATCATCCGTTTCGCGCAAGGATGTAGCCTGGATAAATGACCTGAACCCCCGAAGGAGTGACAATGGACTGCGCATTCAATGTTATAGCGGGAGTAGAAAACGGCCTCGAAATTTGCACCACTGCAATTAGGCAGAGCAATGGCGATGGTATCAGTCCCGACGTTAGAGCGAGCGACTCGACGCTCAGGGATTTGTCGCGATTAACTGCATCCGAAAGAGACAGTAGTCTGCTACTGCTCCGGGAGCTACGGGAATTCGGCTTGAGATGTAAGTGGCACTCGTTGTTTGACCGCTAAGTAGTGGTCCGTCGAGGATTTGCCAAGTCTATTGCGTGACTGTGATGGTATACGTCTGGACATAAATTGGATCCGTCTGATGGAAAAGACAGACTCATTTTTTGTTAGATGAGCTTGGCTTTTCTTTTTATAAAATATATAACAGAATTACATTGTCAATAATCCGTCTCACCGGTTAAATTATTCCTCACACTGACAACGATCCCGATGAAAATTCAATTACAATCTGCTCTCTTTTTTCTATCCCCTATACCGCGCATTATAACATAAAATATCGACTCTCCCAGCACAGCTTTTGTCCACCCAGCAACGAGTGCATGATCGAGTTCTCCACGCGAGAGAGCGGCCAAATCAATCCGGACGATTTCAAACGCAACGGAATGAAAGTCCAATGCGCTGGTCTTTTTGCGAGCGCGTGTTTATTCGACTGAAGAACGCGGTCACAATGAAAGAAATCGATGCCCACAGCCCTCCGCGATTTTAAACGAAACCTGATGTGCGCGGCAGCATCCAGAAAAAGAAAGCTTCTCGATCGTCGTGCAGATTGATCGCGCGGACGCGTATATAGCGCGCGGCACAAATTACGAGATTAAACGAGGATCCGATAGCGATTTTTTCGCGCGCAAATAGCCGATGGTATAGCAGGCTACATGTGCGGTTGAGTTAAGCCGCGGCCGGAATAGGAGAGTCGAAAAAAGAGGACGTGGCCGATTCGCCAATCCCCGAGCGAAAAAAGCACCACTCACCAATCACGTCGAGCTTTCGCCTCTGGTGCGCTTTGCCGAGCTTTTTTCTTTCCTGCCTCTCTCTCTCTCTCTCGTCTTCGCAAAGTCGGGATATCGAGGATCGTTTACCTTTTACTCGCGATAAATTAGGGCTTAAGAGCGTGTGCGTCGAATCGGCTAATCGTGAAAAAAAGCTATTCGTCCGACTCTCGCTCGATGTGTATACTATTTAGGTATACTAATTCGATTTCGTCGATAGCTCATCCCTTGCATTACCGGTCCATTCTTCAAACGGAGCGTAATTATATTCCACATCAGCCGTCACCAAAGCGATGAATGACGATGAGTGAATGCGGTTCTCGGCCTCACGTTTCTCGCATAAATCGCACGTCCTCTGCTCCTTCGTGAGATGATAAAGCTATTTGCCTGCCACCTACTACACGTAGGTGTGTGAGTCCAGAGCTATGCGTCAAACTCTTCTCCCTCTAAATCACATCTGGGCTCTTAGCCGGTAGGAGCGTCCATTTCCGCTTTCAATAAATGATCGCGCCAGCCGTTTTATACACTCGAATCGAACCGACGCTCAGCTTCCTGAAACTTTTCAGATTGTGGAAAGATTCCAACTGGATATGGCTCTTTCAATGCCAAGCGCATATATAATACGTACGGGAGCTTTATACTAAATTACGCCTAGCGAACGTATAGATGCCTGGGGAAGTGAGCGATCGCAGTTTTGAGGGGCTATTTTTCCTTGGCGGAGTGTAGTGAACGAGAGCTAGTATCAGGTGCACGTGATGAGCCTGAGTAAGGAGCTTCCAAGTGAGACGTATGCTGCTGCGACTGATTTCTGCGATAAGCAGAGTTTTATCAACTCGGCTCTATATATAGCTTGCTCGATAATTCACCTGAGTGAATGTACATTGTTTTCAGATGACAGCTTACACAGCGGGCGTGTAATGATACACAGGTGTTCGAGTCGCCAAATCCACTTTTGAATATTGAAATTTACCAACGCGACCCGATCGGCTTTCACTTTGTCGCACCCACGCATTCTGTTTTCGATTATCTCTCCCATATCGGCTTCGAAATTAATTCAGTGAAATTTCAATCGATATATACTCGCGGCTCGCGTTATTATTACATAAATCGACTAAATTATTACAACGAATTTCTATGTACGAAGAATATACAACAAGCTTAGAAATTCCGACGTAAAGTACGAGAAAACTCGTCCCGATGTCGTCGTTGCACACAATACACGACTTATACACATGGCACACAGTACGCGATGCAGCTGCGATTCGGTTAGACTCGTGCGCGCACCGCTAAATACGTTATAACGCGCGCGTTTCTCCACGCGGGCACACGGAAACCCGTCGCGCTCCGCTGACGATGAGCACCGTGCCAACACATGGCCCCCCCCCTTTCTATTATATACACCGCTGTAGAGTCGTGCAGTGCACTGACATTCCTTTACAGGGGATGTTGCGGCTGTGTCGTAATTTCGTTTTACGGGAACAGGCTATTTCTCGGAAGAGGAGGCTACTAATGCAATATACTCGGAAATTATTGTCTTTCGACTCAGTGTGGCGAAAATATTTCGCGTAACGATGCGGCGAGAAGGGTCACTGAGGTATTATAGAGAAAGAAGTTTGTACGTATATATAGACGATGCGTATACGTATATAGCTCTGGACACGCAATCGTCAATAATATATGAGCGAGATTTGCGGTTTTCCGGTATAGTTTACTGCACTCGCTAGAGCGTGTGCACATCGCTTTTTCTCGGATTACGACGCGGTGATTTTTGTATATATATATACCCATACGTAGAGTCGAAGACACGGAGGGACGACTTTGAAATCGACTTTTGCTGCTGGAGCACCTCACCTGGAACAGAAATGGAAAAAGTACATGTATAGCGATGCTTCGAGAGTATAAGGGAGAAATATACAAGTTTCGCTAGAGTTACGGGAACTTGCATATTATAATCTCGCGGTTGCGGGGACATAAACTTTGCCTTATTCATTGTTATGTACTTCGCATAATGGATGTGTATCAATATAAAAATATAGCTTCGCTGTCTCTCTCTCTCTCTCTCTCTCTCGTGTTTCCAATATCCGATACGCATTAAGTGCAGCGGAAAACGTGATCCGCAGCCCAACGACAGCCCTACGGCTGTACTTCATATTGAATTATATATCTATGTGTGCCGAATATTTAAGATCGGTATCGGAATCCTCGCAGTCATGAATAATGCCGCGAAACACTAATTGTAGCTTTACGAAAATCGAAGAAGCAATTATTCGAATAAAAAAGCAGAGAGATTGAAGATCAGTGCTGTGCAACGAAATATAAATCTCGAGTAAATAGATTAAAGGGCAAACACAGGAATACACAAAAGCTATAAGAAAATTACGGCTCTACCTCGGGCAAGTTAACGTTGTATATTAAAAGACACAGTATCGCGGAAACATTATATCACAGCTGGCATAAATATTAAAGCACGCATTCAACATCTTTTTATCGTAAATTACGAGCTATATATACACTCCATATACAATACATAAAATATAAAATGCTTCTCTTTTTCCCCTCGACACGCGGCGGGAAATTTCGCGATTTTATCGGCAGCCGCGCGACGACCCAAACGCCAGCTATCATCCGTCCGCATCAACGCGACGAATCTCTCTCTCTCTCTCTCTCTCGCGAAGGAAAGAAGAAGAAATCGCGAGAGTGTCTCCACCCACACAATGGTCCACCTTAGCGCGGAGGCAAAATACAGAAAAATCGGCAGAAAACCAAAGCAGCGAGACTTATATATAAGGACAATCGCCGACCGTCTTTCTCACTTTTTCGCTGACGTCTGGGCTGTCGCGTCTCGTGGCACTTTATGTATCAGCCGCGTCCATCGATCTATATGGACACGAGACAAGGAGGCAGCTGGCAATCTGCCGGTTGTATATAAGGCCGCGAGCGACATCGACACGGTAATTGAGGCGCTTGGCTGCACGTCGCTGTCCTTTCCGCCTGAGCTGCCATGGCGTCTGCCTACTGTCTTGTCTTGGCCCTCAACCCCCTACAGTCTCTCCCTATACAGTACAGTATATGCATCTTTGAGGGTACCGGCTGCTATTCGAGGGTGGGGGGGCTATATGAGCGACCGGTGCGCAGCCACATTAGCATTTTCGACAGTCACCTCGTTGAGTGTGTTTGAATTTTTTTACGGCTAACGTATATTATTATTATCAGTCATGAGCGTAACGGTTTTTCAGGCTTGTCAAGGATGTCGCGTGTCTGCGTCGATAACGCGAGTATTGTGATTTCGTAGAAAGTCGTTGACTTTGCCAAACGACTGAATATATTCAATTAATAATCATGCGCGCTTCGCGTGGATAATCAATTAGTATTCCATGATATTGATAATTAAGTAGAATGAGTTAATAATTATACAGCATTCTGCATATTACAGATAATGCATAATAATTATGTGTAATATTCTAGGAAATGCGAAGCGCGTAATACCTCTAAATTGTAATCTAGCATGCGTAATACCCAGAAACACGTGACCAATTATTATCAGTAGCAATAATTTCGCTATTCTTTTCAGTTCTCATTAATTCCGTAATTGGCATACCTGTAATACAGCAACCCCTTTGCTTAATGAATAAAATACGAATGGAGCCTCTTCGGCGACATCGGAAAATTCCAGCCCCACGCAGCGACCCCATAGACGTCCGCGAACTTTACACAACCGCGGCAACAGTTCGCAGAGTCGAGTACCTCAGCCTATACCAATGCATAATGTAGAAATCGCGAGGAGATAGCGAGCGAGCGCATAATTTTCCTATGTCCAGAAACATGTAATTAAAGCGACGTTCAGAGCATCGTCCGCCGAGTATTATACTATACTATATTATACACTGCACCAGTGGTACCGTCTTACCCTCTATACTCGCTCGTGGCTCTTGGCCCGTGCCTGCACACTTGGCTGCGTGCGATAATAGCCGCGCGATATGCCGCGCTTCTTCTTCTCTCCTTCTTCTTGAGCTTAGGACCGTGACGGGTACGAGTTTCGCCGACCGAATTTCCTAAGCGTGGCTCGTTTTTTCGAGGAAGTAAGTAAGTAACTAAGAGAGTCGCGATTTTGAAGAAAAGAAATTTTTATAAACCGAGGAGATTGCACAGCGAACGAGGTGAGCGAGCAATGAAATTCTCTGTATTTCATTCATTTTTTACCGACGAGGCAAACGAAGGCGAGTGCCGGCAAGCGCTGGTTATATTAATGAATAAAAAAGTAAAAGCCAGTCGTTACGTTTTACGATACTTCCCCGAGTTTTTACAACCAGCCTCGATTGCCTTCCGAGTAGAGAGAGAGAGAGAGAGAGAGAGAGAGAGAGAGAGAGAGAGAGAGAGAGAGAGAGTTGGGGTGAGAGAGGATGAAATTGCCAAGAATTCCCCCGTGAACTTTGACTTAATATTCCCTATCTATATATATTGCCGTTTCCTATGTGTAGCGCCAGTCAAGCGTACGTATCAACGATGTATATTACATTCGGCTGGTAGCGCGTAAAAATTCGGAAAATCGCCGGCTAATTAGCCTACTATACGTAGTAATCGTGCACATTTACGTGTGTTTAAAAAAAAAAAAAAAAAAACTAACGAGTTCTCTCGAGCGCAATTCAATTAACCGCTTGTTTACTCGTTATACACCGTGTGTATATATACATATACATATATATATATATATATATATACACACACACACACACTAGCTAACCCATCGATCTTCGTAGCCACGCACGGCCTACTCGTTTCTTCGGACGTCGAAGAACGGGGAAACAGACTGCACATCAGACGGGCCTATATACCGAAATCGTCTCGGAAATCGTAGAACAAAAAAGCAGAAAACCGGAGCCCACTCGCGCGTTTATCTCTAAATACGGGACAGCTGAGGAGCGGCCCTGCTGTCCCCCCCCCCTTGGCGAATGCCTTTCTACTTCAGGAATTACCCCACAGCAATTTCCGGAAGCCAGCGCGTATATGTATAGGATCGACGCTGACTGGTTATAGCTACCAGACGGCAGCGGTAGCAGAGATATAGGTGCGCGCGAGCGCTCTCTCGAAGCGCAATGAAAAGTCAAGGGGGTCTGTGTGTGGAAAAAGGAACCTAGAGAGAGAGAGAGAGAGAGAGAGAGAGAGAGGCGGCTGATACTATAGGGCCGAGAGGTCCGATCCTTTCGCGTATATATGTGTGCATGTGCGCGCCGGACAGAGCCATTATCTCGGCCGGAAGCGGAAGCGCACTCGGCTGCTCACCCGCACCTGGCTTGGCTATATACTGCACGCGTCGTATACTCTATACACACATATACGTATATATATATATATATATATACATATACGCACGTAGTAGTCGCATTAGGCATGTCCCGCGTGGAAATAAAGTTTTTGCGCTCTCCTGCGGATTGTAAATACGCCAGATTTTTTTGTACCATCCCTACGTAGAATGCAGTTTTCGTGTCGTGCGAAGACACGTTTTTTTTTTTTTTTTTCGGGACACCAGAGCTCTCACGTTGTTATACAGCCGTGTGTCCACGGAAAATGATACGCTTCAGCTCGTTAAATCGGGAAAAAAAAAGCGCGAGCCGTCGATCAACGACGTGGATGACTTGTGAAGTGTGCTGTGTGTCCATCGCGCGATATATACGTACGCGTATAGTTGCAGTCCGAATCTGACACGTGAGCACGGACGGACGTTTCCTCTTTCGAGATCGACGACCTCTTTCTTGCTCCGTTACTGTATATGTTTGCTATGTGTTCACGGACACGTGGGTGAGCTTGAGCTTTGTTGAAATTGGAAAGCTTGCAGCGAGCTTTGGCTGCGGCAACGCTCGTTTTTCGGCGATACTATGAGAACTTGGCGGTGATAGATTTCTCGTGTATGTTGATACAGCGGAATAAACTATATAGCGTCTGGTAGTAATGTATCTCGGAATAAATGCATTTCTTGCTGGCCAACTGCTGGACGGGGAATGATTAATGCCGCCTGTAATTTCGATTGTTGCCTGGCGAAAAAGGCAGAGTGTATACATCGATTTGGAATAGCTCAATGCGCTGAATAATGCTGCTGCCCATTTGGCTCAGAATTAAAATATGATAATCAGGACTGGTATAAAAAGAACGAATTCGTTATCAAATCCAACGCACACTCCCGCATATGTACGTGCCTTATCAGAGTAGTAAAAAAGGCTAGCTCACCCGCAGAAAGAATAGAGACACTTCGCAGGCTTCACTTTACGCCTACCTACTGACCCGGCGCCAATGATTATAAATTTGAAATGCGCGCGCATGACCGGACCTGGTTTTCATCGTGGGCGATAAAAGCCAGCCAGTTCTCGTCGCTATGGGGGAAGTTATCTTTCTCCGTATGACAGAGAGGCGTTATATTATCGTCCTTCCTATACGCGTTTTATGCTCTCCATCATCATGCGCAAACGAGAGCCGTCCGCGAGCCTATACATAAAATAGCGCGAGGATCTCTCTTCTCGTATACGACGGCATAACACGCGGAGGAGAAAAATCTATGCCTTGACGCTGCTGGAGAAAGCTTTTTTCTGGCGATAGAAATCTCAGTAACACAAGCTCGTCGTTCATTACAACGAAACAGGAATCAAATTACCATCCGACAACGACAAGCATCCAAAACCACACACAAAGAGAGAAAAATGCAGCCGTTATCATTGCTCGCAGCAAGCTCGAGTGTGAAATCAAGTAGGAAAGCAGATATCGCCAGGAAAGAGGCGAACGCACGTAGAAAGGGGCAAAGGATGGGCTATGCGTGTTCGGTAGCTTTTGGAAAGTCTCTGTCGTCGCTGCAGCTCTCCCGCGCCGGGAGAGCTAGCGGAAGCGGAAACCCGCGAAATTCTTCCTTCCAACACTGTAGACGCCACTCCAGAGAGAGGGAGGAGGGAAATGCCGGGCGCGAGGCTCGGATGCTTTACTCGAGAGACGAATTTCACTCTGCGTGACAAGCTCGCCTTAACCTAATATAGAGAAAAGAGGAAGAGTGTAGGGTGTGAAACTCTGATTGCGCAAGATATCTCCGGGTTTCTTCTCACGCTGACTTTCGACCCTTGGATAATTGTCGTGTAATTATTGCAAGCTTTCTCGTTTTAGCTCATTGAATTATCGAGCGATGTCCTGTACTAATCTTAGAACACTGATGAAGAAGACACGAGATCAAGCGTTAATTATTTAAGCGAAACAGTATACGTGATGGACTATTCGAGGAGTATTATTAAAACAGCAGTCTTGATTACACTCGTGTCAAGCCGAGATTTCCAAGCGATCCTTTTCCTAAAAATACACAATATCAGCAGCAGCACAATGACGACAGTGGGGGAGAAAAGCCCAAGCGGTGCAAAGAGAGAGAGAGAGAGAAAGCAAAACCGATCCCCAGGAGCAGCCGTTCAAAGTCGCGCGTTGAGAGGAGTAGGAGAGGAGGTAGGGTGTCGGGCTTACAGCTTAATGAGTTCGCGTCGCCCGCTGAGCCCTCGAGTTAACACGTGCCTCGCATGCCCAGATTGCCCGGCACTTAAGGCTTCGTCCCCTCTTCCTCCCATTTAAAACCCTACACCGCACACGCTCCGAAGCTGCAAGGCGCTATCGGTAGGTATACCGACTGCTGTTGTATACGTATACACTCGCAGTAGTGTCTTATATAAGGTGCGGGCGGCCATAGCGAGAGAGAGAGAGAGAGAGAGAGAGAGAGCTAAATTAATCGCGGTAGAAGCCGTTCAGCCGGAACTAAGAGGATTCACGGCTCGCCGCGTACTTCTTGAGTTATGCTCCAATCGCGCGCGATACACAACCCTCTATAGAAGCCTGAAAGTCGGAGGCAGAGTAATCCTCGGCGCGCGACGAAATCGAGACCGGTATCGTTCTACGGGGGCGAAAGCAAGACAATGGGGTCGTCTTGAAAATTTGTCGCGGCCGCAAGTAAGACGACCGCGACTTCTTCTTCTTCTTCTTCTTCTTCCTCTTTCTCGTAAAGGAGTCGGTTAGTTCTCCGTTCCGAGAGTAAGCGATAGCTTCTCCTTCGCGTGGCTACGGTTTCGTTTACGGTATATTCTCCGCAGTGTTTACTCTGAATTAAGGATCCGGTTATAGCTGTCGGTCGCGGATATTATTAACCCCTCCTCGGGATATGTAACTTCATAGTCTGCTGCTTATTTTCTCCAGATTTTTTCGAGCTAATTATTACCTCTTGGGTGCATTGTTTAACGGATAAGAAAAAACAGTCTATTCGAGTCAACGGACAATCTTGTCTTCTCGCTGATTCAATAGGGTCTGTTTCCTTAAAGTAACTCGTCGACGCTTTATTGGATCGACAAAATATATACAACACTGAAGAACGTATATTGCGAGCCACGCGAATCCACGCGTTCGCGACAACGGCTATTATTAAGACGTATGTAACGAAAAAGTCGCTTTCCTGAATATAGAAATAGACCTTTGCAATGAAGTATTCCGACACTCAGTCATCATCGAACTTACCTATATAATGCACGAGAACTAGCTGAAATTAGCCCATCTTTCAAAAATTCGAACGTATACTAAAATAAACCGGGCTAATTCCGACGTTCACCTCTAAAACATTCGCATGGGCCTTTTATAAAGTAACTCGAGTATCCGCGCTCTTATCGAGATTTCCATTTATATACACGCGCATTCCTCGACGAGCGCAAGAGATTCGGTCGCACAAGCGTCTGTGCAAATAACGCGTCGAGCTCCCAACTCGTATAGACTCTCTCATCGGCCCCAGAGAGGACGGATTTGCGCTATTACAAAGATTGTTTTCCAGCCTGGCTGTTGTCCAAGACGCGGCGGCGGCCCTGTGAACGCGATCTAAATTCTCCCCCGTTCCTACGGCTACACTCTATACTACTATAGTGTAAAAGTGATTTCGTTCTCGGACAATTAAATTAAAAGACCAGTTGTACGCCGAGGGAGTAGAGAAAAAGGCGACTGCAACCGGCTCCAAGTTTTATCGAATCGATCGGTTTGTTTCACTCGCTCTCTTTCTTTCTTTCCTTCCTTCGCGCCTATTTCGAATCAACGCGAAAAGTATATCTGTGTATATACTCGAGAGCGCGCGCGAGCGATGAAACTTGCCGCTCGAGGGTTAAAATTAAAAGCAGGCCGAGAGCGTTTTTCCCATGCTGCCTTTCTCGCGCGCGCGGGAAGTTTCGAGTATTTCGTGTCGCGTAACCGCGTGGCACACATATCTCGTCCCACGCGAGCTCTGGTAAATTCATTCTAGCGGGATGAAAAGTTGCTTTTCCGCCGACGGCTACATAGAAGAATCGACTCTTGTGTATCAATTTCGAGAACAAAGCCTGAAATATACCTGATATACGCGTAGAAAGAAAAACCGATAATTTTATTCTTTGACAAGTTTTTTTTTTCATCGGCGCGACGACGTCTCGTTAGCTTTGCGCGTGCCATCGCCTTTCATTTCGAGTCGTCGTCATAAGCCCGAGCCGAGGGAGACAAGGGTGTTAGTTAATGCAAGAAAGGAGGACGGCGTTAAAAAGAATTATTCATTCCTTGCTTGGCTGCTGCGGTATATACATTATTACTCGATTCGACGGCGCGTGCGGTTTTCAAATTTAATAATCCAGGCAGCTCTGAATTTATGCGCAATAATATAACACCGAGAGAAAGAGAGAGAAACATCATCCGCCCACAGATCCGCGTAATAAGAAGAGACTACTTAGATGAAAGCGAGCTATAGAAATCGCAAAGGCTGATCCGAAATGACCGGCTTGAATTAAGGAGGCCGGCTATTACGCTTCATCATGAATAATAGCCGTTCCAAAGTGCCTCGGCTACTCTCGCATAGTGTAGCCGAGGTTTTGCTCGTTTGCAAGCTTCTCTCTCTCTCTCTCTCTCTCTTATGAGCGACGCGACTTTCGAATATTTATAAGCCCGTTGTCTTTGCTTTTATATACAGCTATAGTGTACGCGTATCAGCGACATTTTTGCTCGTTAAATTTCTAATCACTTCTACATACAGAAACTGGAACAATCCGCATTAAGAGCTTCCTCTTTATTATAACATAGGTATAAGTGTGTATAGAGGCAGTGTGTCGTAATAAGGGAGCGCACCATTAGGCGACGCAAAAGAAGGAAAAACAGTGTGCGCAGACTCGCGGAATGCGGTTTAATTATACCCGCGCTCCGTTTTAGAACATAAGCTCGAAAGCTCGTTGCCGGCTGTGTCCGGTGCACCTTTCGCTAAGAATAGACAAGTGCTTATACTTGCACTTATACCGATGAATTTTCTATCTTCTTATGCCATTGGGAATATGCATAAGAATATTTGTACAAAGGTCGGTGAACGTATAGTTAATTGATTTTTCCTCCCCTCGATATTCAAACTAATCGCGTACGTCGAATGAGAAGCAAGATTAATTAACTAAAAACGAAGCTAATTCTTATGCGGCTTTAAAACAACAACTTCCTCCGCAAAGCAAAGACCCTGAACTCGTATACAACACCGAGAGCTTTAATGTGGCACAATGCGCATCGCGTTATTCATACACATTCATCTAATTCGTGGCTGCTAATTAACTATTTACGCCTTTGTGTGTCACACGCACACACACACACACACACTCACACACACAGAGCAAGAGAACGAGCAAAGTGTAGGGGGTCGAGCGAGATAAAGAGTCTCAGCTGAAATCCGCAAAGTCGGCGCTTTTCGAGTGTACCGATGAAGAGCTTGAAGCCACCCTACGCTCTCTCTCTCTCTCTCTCTCTCTCTCTCTCTTACTCTCTTTCTCTTTGATGCGTTTTTATACACACGCGAGTCCGAACATTGTGTGTGACCCAATTCCCGCGAAGCGCCGCTTATTCACAGCGTTCGCCCGCGGTGTGCTTGATGCATTTTCAGGGAAAAAAAAAGAGTGAGTGAGAGAAGAGGCGAAGAAAAGCATACGAGGCGCATTAAAGCTTTGCGGTCACGGCATCCCTTTCTTCTTCTATTCCCAGAGTCCCAGACCTCTTAATCCTCGACGTGGTACAGTCGCTTTGCGCACTACTCGACTGATCTCTCTGTGGCATAGTTTTTTTTTCACGCGCGCGCGCGCGCGAGGATCATGAGACTCTCAAAGCTTGACGCGACCATAGTAGCTTTCGTTTATTCATGAGGTATACACGTACGATTGAACGAGCTTTGCGGATGACGATTATGCGGGGATTTCGAGAGGGTTAATTTTGCCAAGCGAGTGGTAACAGGTTTCGATCGGTTGATGTCGCTGATGATGGTCCTAGATTTTGAATGTATAATTCAAAAAGTATACGGCCGTCGAGATTTAAACACACGCACAGCGATAAATTACAATGAGTCGAGATTTAAATTAACGACGACTGACACATATGCAAAATAGGAGCGCGCGCGGCGCTGCACCAAGAGACTGACAAACGACGTCAATTCGATAATGAGAGCGCTTCATTCATGTCACTCTCGCTCTCTCGCGCGCGCAGCGAAGTTCAAAAATAAACATCACGATTTAAGCGGCCATTTAACCGGCTGCCGTGCGGTATAGCTCTTTCTCTCTCTCTCTCTCTGGCATATGAGAGCGTGCGCCTACGCCGAGCGAGTAGTGCTTCGCCGTGTTTTTTCTTCCTCCTCGTCGCGTTTGTGCCGTAGTAAAAGAGCGTATAGGCGAGGAGGAAGAGAGCACGTGCAGCGCATAAGTTCGGCCGACATCTGCCGGTAAGGGTCTGCAGTTTCTTATGTACGTCCGTTCGTTCGTTCTTCTTTTTTTTTCTCGCTGTGTTTTAACTGCGAACCAAGTGCCATATAGTCACGTTGTTACTCAACCGCACGGGAGAAGAAATTTATTATTCTCAGATAAAGTAATCGCGGGAATTCCCTCTTTCGCTGTTTCAACATCGCGAGACGTCTCTGCGAACTGTGGAAATTGTTTAATCAAATTGTAGGCGCTGAATGTATAATAATTGTCACTGTCAGGGAAATCTAATTAGCTAGCTGGCTGGATTCGACGTTTGTTTTTGTAATTTTAATATAATATATCGTTATCGTTCCGGGCTAAAGTTAATTGGATCCCCCAGAAAATTTAGTTCGGATCGATCGCTTCGTAAATTTATATATATCCTCTCTATTTGATTAGCTATTTGAGCTACGACGTGCAAGCATAGCTTTTTTTCTCAAAATTCTGAGTGACATAAGAACGGTGTAGCGCTAAAATAAGCGAAAAATGTCTAATTTAAAGTAACGAGAAAGCCTCGAGTCGGTCCGCTGCTGGTTGCATGTCCCACGCAAGCACGTTTCATTACTTTAGAGCAGATAGTACACTCGTTTACTAACGCCGCATTCGCGTACACACACGCACACACACATAGTTCCGCAAAGTCAATGACTTCCTTGGCTATATCATCGCTCTTACCCAGAACTGCTTGAATTCGTTAAAAGGAAGCTCCCGTTCGATGACCCCACGTAAAATATCCTAAGGCACGTGTGTATATACAAACCTTGAAAGTGTCCAACGAGGAGTAGAGCGAAGACGAGGAGGCAACCAGAACTCGTGGGCCGGGCCATGCTGTCGCGTGGCCCCGTCCCTCAGCGCAGCAATCAGCAACAGTCTCTCTCTCTTTCTCTCTCTCTCTCTCTCTCCAGGAGCTTTTAAAATCCGTGCAAGCTTTCGTGTTCTTCAGCCCACCATGTCTCCACTCACTCCTTCAGCCCAGAACTATCCAGATCCACGAGCTTGCAAGCACCTATACGTACATATACAAAGGACACGCGCGCGCGCGCGCGCGATTCAAACGTGTCTCGTGTGTATATAGAACCCGACGACGCACAGTACACAGTAGTCAGCTCGGTGTATATACACATGCGCGCGCACTGAGCGGAGCGACCGCGCTAGCCAAACTGAGAGCTCAGCGCGCGCTCGCGGTGCGCCGAGAACGCGCTGACTCCCCCTCCTCTCTCCGCGCACGCGCCGCTACAGCCCCATAATAGCGTGCTTAGCCGTGTGTGTATATATATATACCTTATATACTCTTATAGGTGCAAGCGCATCACCTGGCGCGCGATATATACACGGGAAAGTCACGCTCTCACCTGTCGGGGCCTCCACGCGCCCGGATATGCGCGCACCTTTTTTTTTCGGAGCAGACAGAGATACTTGTCGCGTGTATACGTATACTCTGGAGCAACAGATGGGACGCGGACGTGTTTGACTCTCTGCGGGGGTATACGCTGTGTTTGTATATGATCGATGGATAATTGAAAATTGACCTACTCTGCAGCTGCTTTAGTGTTTAAATGCCCTTTTGCTGCTTGGATTCAAGCATCGATTCGATTATTGATAATCCGAAGGGTAGAAAGAAAGCAGAGTGTATAGAGCTCTATGGAAGCATCAGCAGCAGAATCAATATAGTCGGTGCGGAGTGCATTAATTACAGCGCGCTCGCGTACTAGGTCATTCTTAAGTAGCCTCCTATCCCCCCCCCCCCTCAGCTCCAACTATATATGTATATGCCCTCTCGGTCATTGCACACAATTTAACTACTTAAGCTCGCGTGGTCATGGAGCGGTGTATTCAGAGCGCGCCACATTCTATCGCTCGTGCCATTATTACAGCGAACTTGTATTAAATACGCGAGCTTCAAAGTTACACCAGGGTCGAGATCGAATGATTAATGCACCGCACGGATTTTTCTCACTCTCGAGAGCTGTCGATAATCGAGCAAGGGAAAGGCCAATTTCCCAGTTTCCCGATCAAAAGCAAACAACGTATAGGCATAGGTATATACGCGTTGCGTAAACAGTGAATCGTCGGTATATGAACTCGTACGCGTTTACGAAGTTTGTATTATATAGCAAAGTGCAGAGAAGGCTCTCTCGTTCGCCAGTGAGCCAAATATCCCAGTGGAATGACTTCATCGTCGCAGCTATAGTGGCCGAACGAAAGCGTCGATGATCGCGCGCTATTTTTGAAAACTATGTCGCGCGCGAATTTTCGTGCTCTCTTGTCTATGCTAGCGAAAACAGAGCCAAAGGCTAGTTTTCACGTTTATTACGACGCTAGCTCGTTGCGAAAAAATTACGAGCGGAGGTATAAAATTTCACGGCGACGAACGTGAGCTCATATTATATATACCAAGAGGTAGCTTCTCTCCAAATCAGGTCGACTCGATCTACTTTTGATCAAGTGGAGGACAACGTTTGTCAAGTATGTGGAGCGCATCGTTATTATAATACTCGACTCGTCGAAATAGCGCTGATGCGAGGCGCCCTGGTATCTCTCGATACGAGATTCCGATCGTATACGTGATTCTCCGAAAAGTTTGCCAAGAGCTATTTATATTTACTGTTTACGAACGACATATTGAAAACAGCGATATAATATCGGAGACTTTTTCTCGATGAACTCGGCAGTTTTTAATGTCGTTCGCGAGCGAATTTTGAACTCGTAAACAAGTTGCTGTTTATCTGTGGAAAAGGGGTCCTCGACGGGAAGTCATTCGGCGCTTATCAAAGTGGCACACACAGCTTTTGCTGCGCTATCACATATACGAGCTGGTGCTTTGAGAAAACGGAAAAATTTCACAAGAAAAGAGGATATCTCGGCTCGTTAACTAACTCATCCTATTAAATTCGGATCGATGGCGAGAGGATCAAGAAGCGGTAAATCGAGTTTGGAAAAGAAAAAGACACTCGCAAGCGCGAGCATCAGTGAGGAATTAGATCGTCTGGATCATCCCAGTCTTAATTGGAGCCCTTTTAGGACGCGATTTCGCTCTCGTAAAACCCGCTGTAATTTCGAATGCAGCAAATTACTAGCCACACGTACGCCAACACTCGAGGTCTCGTCCTTTTGAGCGATTTAATTTTCTCAAGCGTAGACACAAGCGCGCCGAGGGTGTCGCGGTGGATCCAAAAAATCAGTGAAAAAAGCCTCCAGCTAGCTTCGCTACAAGTCGAAACACGTTTCCGCTTTCGGTGAACTCTCTCTCTCTCTCTCTCTCTCTCTCTCTCTCTCTCTCTTTCACTTTTGCGGTGAAACTTGCCGAATCAAAGCATTCTCCACGGACTCTCGAGAAAACCGCAGCAGCCGCCGCTGCTGCTGCTGCATCGTCGGTGTTAATGCTCGGCGCGAGTTCATTTTTTAATTGAAAAGACGGAAAAGCAAGCAGTGCTATGAGCCTAGAGTATATATGTGTAATAGGTGTATACACGTATATGTGTGCGCTTGCGCAAGTAGGTGAAACAGCGTCGCGTCAAAGGGAAATCAACAGCTGCTAGCGCTGCAGTATAAGCGAGAGCTCGTTGGTTTATCGTTATAATATACGCGAAAGCGGCACGCACTGCAGCAAGCTCAAAGACTCCAGCAGCAGCAGTCGGACGCGCAATTAAAAGCGCACACTTTTTTTTTTGCCTGAAGGATATTTAGCAGATTTCGCCTTGCAGAGTCTGTTATATGCGCATATATACAGCCGCTCGTATATACACGTCAGCTGTGAGGCTGCAAGCGCGGGAGCGTTAAAATTTTCAGGTCGTTCGACATTCAAAGGGCAAAGAGAAAATATACGTGTATATATACATGCGCGCGCATACGCGCTCGACTAAGGAAAAACGCACAGCCGGTGATTTTGCTTTGACGTTTGCTCTGGCGTACACGAGCCCTCGACCGCCTCTTGCTTCCGCTACTGCTGCTGCTGCTGCTGCTGCTGTGTGTGCGTGTGTATGTTTGTATGTGAGCTTTAAAGCTTCGTCTTTTCAAATGGACCACTGGTAATAGGGCTGCGCAGGCTCGCAAAACACAAAACGCCGCAACGGAAAACTGTGACACGTTTGCGTACGTGTGTGAATGTGTGCTTGTGTCCTCGTCTACCTGGGCGATCTTTTGCCAGACGAGGCGAATGGTTTTAAATTGCGAGGGACTGCCTGGCGCGTACGTTGCTGAGGAATTACATCAAAGAAATCCTAGGCGGATTTATATAACGCGTAACATTTGTTTTCGCCCGGTTTGATTTCTCCCGCGTTAATTTGCATCCAGTACTGGATTTAGCAAGCCAGTCAGTTGATTTTAACTGGGCTAGGTGAAAGTATTTAAATTACTGGTTATCTCTAAGTTATAATGGCATATGTCTGGGATCGTAGTCGACCTTTAGCCCGTAACGATATTAACTTGTAAAAACTGACGCCGAATTTTGGAGGTTATCATTATCCGTTGATAAACCTAATAACCTGATAATCCGATTTGCAATGTTTTGCTTGTTATTTGTTGATGACCTTTCCATTCTAAAATAAGTCAAAACCACTCGCTTCTCTAGAAATATCATTGCGTTGAAAGCCTCGTCGTTTTCACGTCAAGATTTCGAATTCACGCAACGTCCAGCAGCTCGTCTCTGTCCGCTATAAAGTTTCTTCCTCTCGCGTCGAGAGTCGTGGAATCAGCGCAGCTCACACAAGCTAAAGAGAGCGCGGAGCGTGCAAAAGTATATGGTGTTGCGTATCCCCGAAGCAAGCTAAGTTTACTATTGTACTTTACGGCTAGGAAAATCATGCATGGCAAGCCAAGAGGAACGAACATCTGCCTGCGCGAGCGAGCGGTGTGGAAAAAAGAAAGCTACGCAGCGTATGCACGCTATGACCTCGTAGTAATAAACTGACCGCTGGCTATAGCGTTGCTTCGTCTTTTAATATCCCACTTGTACACATCTCTGTACCTTTGCGATTTTATTATGCGCGGTTTGTGATACGATTTAGCATGCTTTTAAATTCAAAAATTGAATGAGAAGCTTGCAAAGCTCGAATCGAATTAATTTGAAATTTTGTAAAACTGGAGTTCCAGTTGCTCTGGCTCATTTAATCAAACGCCGTTGACAAACACCCGGTAGCAATTCGAAAAAGTTAGCTTGGGATCAGGCCAGAGTGTGAAATAATAAAGTTATCGCCGAGAATTCGCGCATCTCGCAATTCAAGCTCGACGACAATATTCGAAGCATAGCAAACGCGGTAATCAAATTACGAGTATATGCAGTGCGCAGCGAGTTATATATACTGTTACCCCCGCAACGAGGGACAACACATAGTACTCGCTGGTGGCTGGCAAACAATGACGAAGCCCCGTGTGAAAATGTGTCGCGAGGAAATGAAATTCTCCAGTTGTAAGCTAAAACGAGCGAGGGGTATTAAATGCACGCATGCGAAGGATCTCTGCCACCCTCTCCAACGACGATCTATATAGATGAAGCGAGAAAGAGAGATGGAGAGCAGTGGAACCGACGAGGACGCCCTCGAGCGTCATCCAAAGCAAGCAACTCGAGCGACACGACCTTCCGAGCAGCACCTGCACCAAGTACCGACTGAGTCTAAGCTATATAACCTGCTGCCACTGCTATAGCTCGATATACGTAGGTATACTGATGCTATATATCTGCGGGGCGCGCAGGTGAGCTCAGGTGCGCGAGAGATGGATGAGCTTACCGACGCAGGTGGCGCGGATGGCGCTACTCGACGGATTTTACTGACAGCTACGCGCTTGTGTATATTTCTGGCTTTTTTTTGCCCTCGACTATATTGTTTCATTGATTTTTTTTTCTAAAAGCTTGAATATCGAATACCGGCAGTTTCGTTGTTGGGCGAGTTGTTAAAAGGATGAGAATATTCCGATTTTTCCGTTTATTCGAGCGGTTATTAAAACAGTTTTTCCTATACTGTTCCATTGAATATTGAGCGCTGGGGATTTGGCAATGGTTCGTTTTCGAAACAACGGACGAAGCTTGTTAAAAAAAAAATAATAATACCGGCTTCTGGTGTTGTCAGAATGCGAACCTATATTCCGAACGAAAAATTGAATTTGAAAAGAAACCGCATCCATTACCGCATTCGCGGAAAAAAAAAGCGAATCAGTATAGGAAAAAATTTCGCTATCCTGTTAAAAGTGGAAAAAGCCATATGCCGTCAGACAGATCGTACGAGCTGTATGAAGCATAAATCTCGCAATTTCTCGATTTCCACTGAAACGCCATCAACCCGCGATCAATCTTTCATCAGTCAAGGCTTTATATTCTAGCTGAAAAGTACAAATGAAACTCGCGAGGAATGCGTCGCGCGCGTAATGGACTCTGCGGGCACAAGTGTACCTCGGATGCGCGAAATACCAGCTTTCCTCGCTTTACGGCTCGCAATTTCGGCTGTCCGGTGAGAGCAGCTCTAGGGGGCTCTTTCTCGAGGTCGTCGGCCAGTGAAACTCTCTCTCTTCCTCTCTTATAAGGAAGTAGGACGCGAAACCACCCGGAGCTGCTGATTAAATGGAGCCTCGGGGCTTGTGGACAGCCATATCGTAACTCGGCGCCAGGCAAAAAAGCTCGTCGGTCGAGCTGGACATCGGAGAGCAAGCTCTAATGAAACGTGCGCGAATATTACGCTCGCTCGTAAAGGAAAGGAAGAGGAGCGTCGCTTGGTCAGTCGGGCGTCTTGCTCGGGTTTTTTTTTTCTTTTGACGCGCTATCAAGGCGTGATTTTTGTCGTTAGCCGCAGAGGAGAGAGCTTGCTGAGTGTTAAGTACACAGAGGCGAGGCAAAAAATTAAGTGCTGATGATTTTCGTGGAAACGAGAAAGCTCTTAAGCGTTCTCTCGGAAAATTGGCTGTAAAAGCCGCTCGATTTAATGGGAGAGCTGAGCTTTCAATTTTTTTCTTTTTTTTTTTTTTTTTTTTTTAAAATTAAACCGACGATGGTTAACGTGGCAAGATTTGAAAGATTATCGGAAGAGATCGGCCGAGTGGATTTGAGCGTTACGCGATGTAGGCCAGTGTGCAAGTATATTTGCGCTCATGATGCACGTTTTTGCATTCCGCGAAAACTATTTTCGAGCGCGCGTATTTCGAGAGAGGCGCATCGTGCGCTGCTAGAATCTGCTGAACGAGAAACCTACTCGTAGTCGCTCGACTCACAATAGATAATTATCCAGGCGAACGTATATTGTTTAAGCACGGAATTTCGAAATTTTCTTCTTTTTTTCAATTTTTATCGCATTATACGATACAATGCACCTGGAATTACAGCGGGCGAATGCATATTCATAGGTGAATATTTGATCGGATTTTATAAATATATTACAACAGCCGACGATTACAGCGAGCGAAATTAATCCCACGCTCTGAAGCCCTCACGCACACGAGCTTGCGAGAACTCGTCCGAATTAACATTTACGAACGGCTTAACCAGATGGCTCTATCAGTCGCCAAAGCAAATCCCGAAAAAGCGACATTTCGGCCTCACGCATTTTTCCACCAGAGAGCGATTTAATGCGAGTGCGAGTATATAGCGAGTCAGACTGGTAAACTTCATCAAATCGAACATTGAAAAATTTCACCGTATATGCATCAGCAGCAAGCTCGCGTATGTATTAGTATACGGCCGTCAACCCCCAGCGCTCATCCGTACCACGAGCTCGCGCGCGTGGCGGTTTTCAATCGAATAATCTGACCGCGTTGCATGTGATTTGTTTCTGCTTTTCGATCGAGTATCCAGTGGTACTGTGGCGGGAGCGGCAGCTGCAAGTCCGCTACGCGGATAAAGGGAATTAATGGCGGCAGTGATTTAACTCGAAATTCTCGTAATTCAAAGCTCTCTTTAACGCAGAAGCTTGTAAACGTAATGGCGGGATATCAGTGTCAATAGGAATTAGATTTTAACGAAATTGTATTTGCACGAGAGAGATGCGAGGGAGAGCGAACGATGTTTGCAATTTGCTTCATCGACGTGAAATTTCCCGTGGATTTATTTCCACTGTGTACTTATAATTCTTTTGCGATTCGATGAATATAACACCGATATCAATTTTCGAAAATTCATGCTTTATATCCCGGTGTTCGAATCGTGCGAAATTAATTTCATCGGAATGAGTGCATGCACATATAAAACTTGTTTAAATATCAATTTTTCTTTAAAAATCTGGAAAAAAACCGCGAAAAATAAAAGCGAAAGGCTTCCATCAGCTACATCTATATACAACCTGTCCGAAACGCGCGTATCGAAGCCGAGCGCCCGACGAAAATGCAGATGGGTCGCTCGATTTGCTGCGTGTACATCGTGTGCTGCAGTGTCGGAGGGCGTCTGACGCGCGAATATTTCAAAATTAATTCATTTTTTCGTCTCGCCAAGCTCGTTCTAACGCAGAGTGCAAATTTATTCATAGGGAGTAATTGAGTAGCGTCCATATCTCAACAATAGCCACGGCCCGCTACGGAGATTTATCACGGCGCCAAAGCGGCCCCCTACGCGCATGTCACGAAGTTATATCGTTTCGCGATTGTTTTTGATCGTGCGTTACACATACCTGCACTGAATCCGCCTAAGGCTGTGCGGCATAAAGGGGAATTCAGGTTTCGCGGCTGGCCTATAGTTGGAAAATATTGGAAATTTCTACCGCTGGATTTTTCACCAATCATCGTTTTTTTTTCACTAGGGAATGCGATCAATTCCACGAAAAAAATTAGCGTTTATTTTTAATAGCGATAAAAATATCGTATGAGGTATTCTCGGAAATTTAATTTAATACTTATCAATGTTTCATGTGCTCGCGCAGAAATTCTATTTTTATTGCAAACGAAAACGTTTCAGTAAAATTTTCAACGTAGCATTCATTAAAAGGACTTTTTATTAAAATTTTAGTCAACCTTAATTATTTGAGTAAATTTAACTGGAATCTTATTTGGTATTCTCAACGCTAACGCTAAATCGTCGAAATTTTATTTTAACAATGTTCTTCGCGTTGATTCTTATAAAAGCGAGTTTTTCGTGCTCGTATAATTGAAAAACGAGTTTGGTATTCGAGTCAATCGAGTTTGCCATTATCTCCTATACTGGCATTTGTTAAAAATAAAAAAAAGAAATCAGCGCAGCCACTTGCACATCCCGGTGTGCTCATTCCATAGGCAAATGCGAAGCTAGTCGAAACGTTCAAGAAAAAAAAAAGCTATATTTAGCAGCACTCGGCGCTTCGAAGAAATTTGCAACTAAGCGACAAAAAATACTCCAACCCGTTTCATTAAGGTTGCAACCAGCGCTCACCTACAACAATACGGACGCTGCAATTAACGCATTGTTATTTTTAATTTCGCCGAATTTCAGCCCCAAGCTCGACAATACCCGAATTTTCAGACCAACGCAAAGACACTAAATTCCAAGTAGAGTATTCAAAGCAAAAGCACAGCTGGACGATAACTTTCCTTAATATAATCGCATACCTCTACTGCAGCAAAACGCTCGTTCGTCGCGAGAGAGAGAGAGAGCTGAGCAACTGTATTTTTTTTTCTTCTTACTCCCTAGTATAGCAGTCTCGTTTTCCGCGCCGGCTTCCGGCACGGCTGATCCTACGGGAAATTCGCGCAGAGTGCTGCATTTCCGGCGGACGCTCCCCCATGGAAACAGGCAAAACAAGCCCGAAATACGACTTTTAAGCCAGATAGTGCTACGCGGCGTGCGAGCAGTCGTGTTTTTGCGGAAAACGCTCTCGCGTGTTATTGTGAGCGGCGGCGGCAGCGGCGGCAGCGGCAAAGGTATAAATTTTCCAGGGTAGTAAATCTGTTCGATGCGAGAGAGCGCGCGCACGCGAGCGTGCGTAAAACAGCCACTGACAAATATCCCTCTCTTATTCTCGTGCGCGCATTTTCTCTCGCTTCGCGCTCTCTTCTTAATCGGGGGACTTTTTAGCGTCGAGTTTTATTTCCTCTTTCTGCTCTGGCTCTCTCGCGTCGTTAATTCAGCCACGACCCAGTAGTAGTAGTAGTAGTAGTAGCTACGGCTCACCTGGATTTTGTTCTTCCATTTTTATACTTCGCTCGACGGTCTTTAAACTCCTCGACATTTGTCCCTGGCGTGGCTAGCTTGCGACTGTTTTTATTTAAATTTTCCATCGCGAGCAACAATACCATGCATTATTCAAACGTATCATAGGGATGAGTCGACTTATATTTCGTTGATTCTCACGGTGCTTTCTTTTCCAGCTGCACTACACCGGGCGATTTAAAATAATATCTCGATTTGCAAAAGTAAGTTAGGAGAGATGCGGACGGGAGTAGAAAGTACTGACTAAAAATGTGCATTCGTTTATAAACTTTCGAGTCCCCGTTGCCCGCGGACTTTGTGTGTAGATGCGCGCAAGCTCCACAGCGGAAGGTCTCGGAACGCCGTGAATGGGGAGCTTGCGCGAGTTTATGCGAAAGAAAGATCCTCCCGGTTCTTTCTTCGCGTATATAGTGTATATACCTTTCTTATTTCTCCATTTGATTTGTGTCTACCCACGCGACTCACTATACGCGAGTATATTAGAGTATCGACCGGTGCGTTATTAGCTTCGAATTAGAGTCTATAGCCGCATCATCTCTTGACGAATTCAAATTCGCTGCGCGCGATAAAACGGAATAACAACCACAAAAATATTTCCAATCCGCTATTCGCCCGAGTTTTATTGCGCAGCACTCGCTTTCTAATGGGCGAAACAAGCGCGCGACCATAAAGTTCTCACGTTCGCGTGCATGTATGCGCGCACGGGGATATGATAAAACGCCCGATGGCCGATCCCGACTCTATCACCCGTTCACACACACACACACACACTAACCTACTATATACACCAGCGCGTTGGCCATCTGCGTCTGGCGGCGAGCTATAGCGCGAATATCCGCGGTATAACTTACGGCTCGGATCCGGCGAATAAATATCCCTGTATATTGAATCCCAAAAGTGCGCGGCCGCCCTGGTATATAACGTTAAATATATATCCTAGAATACTTTGCTGTGGCCGACGCGTCGCCTCTTCTACTTTTTTTTTTTAAATTTCGCGCGCATATAAGCTGGCGCGTCGCCGATAAAAATGTCGCTAAGTCGACACGCAGCCGGATATATATAAGCTTCCGCGGGATTTAAGATTTAACTGATCGTGTTCATCGAAGATGAAAATAGAAGGAAAACTCGCGATAGATATAACGGCCTATATCATGGCTCGCCACCTAGGAGGACGAGAGCTTTCATACTTTATGGAAGCGAATTTTCCGGGACAAAAAGAGAGAGAGAGAGAGAGAGAGAGAGTGAGATTTTTATCATGTTGAACGTTTTATGCGGTCCATAAGTGGCCCGTACCGCTCGACTGCAGTCTACCGTTATTTATTCAACCGATCGATTAGTTCACGCTCGACGAATATCCAGGTAGAAAAGGTCCTTTCAAATATTTATAGATTTTTTCTACATTCATGATTCGCCACTACTCTTACTTCGAGTCTCGATATTTTTGACTTGTCCATTTATACAATTGATGAATAGTGAGGTTGATGAAGAGCGACGTCGTGAAATTGAATTAGCACTCGTTCAATATTTTAAAAGCTTTCTTTTTACCACTTCTGCCCTTTAATATTTTAGAAAACTACCAGAGCGCAAAATATATAGCTGAAGCTGAATTGCTAAAAGTGTTATAGAAAGAAATGCTCAAGAGAGATATTTACAGTAGTCCAAAAAAACAGCAGAGTGACGCACTAAACATTCCAAACTGTCGGCGATGTAAATCTTTATTGTGAAACGTAAAGCTTGCACAAAGCTCTACATTATACTCGATAAATGAAATCACGGCGCAATCAAAAGCGAAATTACACAGCGCAACGCTGAAACATGACGCAGCTCAAAACTGGATAAACGTATATACATACATCTATATACACGCGGTCCGGTACGTAAAGCTAAACGATTCCCCTGCAAGCACTAAGCGGGCACTTACTGCGCGCTTAGAAACATAAACGTTTTACTTTAGTGCTGCGCAAGCTTTCGCTGTAATGTAGTCTTGTTCAGCTGTAATGGCCCGTGTACCGAAATCCCCGTTAGCAGCGTACCGTATAATATATAACACATCAAGCTTTGTATATCCCTCTCTCGAAACTCGTCTAATCCAATCAATCAATTTCTTTCGCTGACAGCGGAAAAATAGAGAAAAAATTCCACACGAGCAAGCTCAAAGCGACGCAGCATGTGCCTCCCGGAACTTTCACTTGTAAATCAAGCGGCGAAATCTCGGCCAGCGCAGCAACACCGCAAAACCGGCAAACTTGTTCGCAGCAGTTAATTTTGAAGTTTTCGCGGCCGCCCTACACCTTGTGCTATACAAGACCGATATATCTATATAGAAACACAGTGAAGGAGCTAGTGCACACACAGTGTGTATACATACTGCGGCAGATGTGAGCAATCGGAAGGGGCAGGGCTTTTGCCGAAGCTCCGTATATATACCTATACACGCTGTCGATGATAAGTAGCGGCAGTTTCGCAGGGGGTAAACGACTGCGAGATAGCAGGACACACAAAGCTTCGCAGGCGCACTTTCGCTCGGCAAAGCTATACTCCCTCGGGCTGCAGTCGTGATAGTCCGTACGCTGCTGTAGCCGATGCAGTTAAGAAATATCTATGGCTTCGACTTGAGAATCAATGGACTGACGCCTCTTTTATTCCTTTAGAGCTTAAATCGTCTTGTCCTCCCACGACGTATGGCTGCAAATCACGAGGGATATATCTTTTGTGAAAAGCGTGTGACGTGCGGATTAATCGGGGGGGAAAATAGTATAAGGAGCTCGAGTGTCACGTGAACAATCTCAGAAAATTGCGTCTCCCTCGTATAAGCGAGTTGTCGTCGTCGCTCTTGATTGTAATTCCGAGGAGGAGTAATTTGCAGAATACGCGAAAGTTCCTACCTAGTTTTTCCCCTTCTATCTCCCTATTATATACTGAAAGGACGTACATATAGAGACGATATCGGGCTGCACACACGAGAGTATTAGTAGCGCTATAGGATGGAGATGAAGGAAATACTGCGCACCAGATAGGACAATGGGCCTTTGCTCATCCCTCCCATCTTAAACCGCCGAGCTCCTAGTGTTAACGAGAACCTGTGTTCGGTATGCGGACAGTTGAGCGCTTTGTCCTCGGTTCTTCACACATCTCCGCGTCGTTATCGTCGTGTATATGCCTTAGAAAGATTTCATTCAATTAAAGCTATCGTGCGCTGTGATTGATCTTTGCTCTTTCTCTCTATTGCAGATAACGAACTGGTTGTGCAATTTTCCCTTTTAATTATACGTCGCTCTCGCATTTCGATTTTTTCTTTCTCTTTTATATTCTCGCTAGTTTGATATTCGACGAGATTTATTTCGGATTATTGCTCAGAGCGCGCGCGGCGTAATATTAAATCCTATCTAATTTAATCACTTGTCCCGCCGACGATATCTCGCGCTCGCGCACGATATAAATGAAGCTTAATCTCTGGATTTCTCTCCTCGCCGGCGTCTTCATTTCTACGCGCATAGGCCGAGCGCCGCCGGAAAAGATTTAACGTCAGCGTTAATCGAGAAATCCTCGACGCGCGAATTCATCCCAGGGTAGGAAGAGAAGAGAGAGAGAGCAGCTTTTTACTGCTGTAACGTTCCCGCACGCCATAGCTGAACTGCAGCCGCGTTAAAGGCTTCCTCTGCGTAGCCCATTCGGATTTCCTGATTTAAAATTTTAAAAGAACTTCCGACGAGCTCGTTCGTTCTCTTATATTCTTCCGCTGCATCTGCTGCGTTTCTGGTGTTCGATTTTTTTTTTATTCAATTTATGATTCGACGTAAAATTACGCCGCGTCGCCATCGCGGCTAATTGCGCCCGTCGTTATTTAACTCGCTGAATTCGTCAGCTTATTTCAAGAGTCCAATCGAAGCTTCGCATTGGTTCGAAATAGCAGGTTGAAAATACCCTTAGATCTGAGCTTTATATATAACCGACATATTTATTCACAATTCGGAGCAATTTTAATGAGCCGGTTATAAACAGACGTATATGTAGATCCAATCAAATTTTCATTCGATATATGTGCTGACTCTTACGATATTCATTCCAATTTCGACGATTCCAAATTCATATTTTATACTCAGCTCTCTGATATGTATAAGGTCTTCGTTTGCAGCGAAAAAAAATCCATCGCCACGAATGAGGTGATTTAATCCAACTTGCGAGTCTTGGCGTACGAATCGATTCGCTCCAAGAGTCTTTATCAATCTCGGCTTTTGCCTTGCGTCGTCGGGATGAACGAAAAAGAGTCAGGAACGGAGAAAGAGAGAGCCGTACAGAGAGTCGCAAGAAAAGCGGAGAAAGTTTAATATCCGGCGTATTGGCGAAATCTTTCTATATACCGGCAAAGCCGTAAGCTCGACCTTTTCTCTTTCAAGTATTGCACATGCAGGAGAGGAAGGAAAATGAAGACACGTATACAGGTACAGAAATTTCGTCGTAGAGGCAACATTTATAACCCATCGATCCCCTCCGTGTAGTATCAAAATCAAAATCGCATTCAGAAATAGGTATACCTTCAAACTACAGCTGCCGACATCCAGCTATAAAATAAAGCTTTTAAAGTGATAACACGAGCCATATTACAGAAGCTTCTTTAGATACGACGCACATACTCGCGCGCGCATAGGTCCAGCGCGCAAAGACGAGAAGATATTTCAAACATGCTTAGGGCTTTAATGCTGAACGACGAGGACGATCCGCGAGTAGATTATATGCGCGCGAAAGGGGGCCGTAGGAATATGCAAGAGTTATAGCCAACGACGCGAGCAGCACACCGTAATCTTCTCGTGCGCAGCTTGGCTCGCTCTGATGCTGCGCTGATGCTAGTTTGCGCGCGTGCATGCACGTATAGCCGCATCGGGGCTCTGAGAATAGATAAGGGAGGGGGGCTATTGGTTTTTCGAGCAAGTCTAAGTCGGTTTAATAGAAATTTGAGCGAGTAATTGGGTCAGGCCCTTCGTATATATAACATTGGATGCGTTGATGGTTTTTGATCGCGCGGGAAAATAACTTTTTACTGGTGCTTGCGGTCGAAGAGCGCGAAATTCCACCAAAGCACTGACGAGCCTGTAACGTCATAATTTCTTTAAAGGGCGGCTTGTCACCCTTCGCGCTACGTTTAGAGGACGCGGCCATAATGTACACCGTGTGGTACCTTTATCTTTTTTTTTGTTTTTTTTTTTTTTTTCGATAAAACCGCGTTTGCCAGAGTGCCCATAAATCCGTCGCTCGTAGCTTAACTGATGTTACGCCGTGTAAACTGCTCTAGACTACTCTCTTGGTTCGCTTTCGCTTCCGCGCGAGCTTCGTCTCTCGTGTGTGTTAGTGGAGAGTTTTCTGATTAGGCGTGTACATATAACACGAGGTAAAGTTGGCCCCGTAGGGGTGCAGTAGCCTGTGCCGTATATATAACGAGTCCTGATCGCATGCCGAGTAAGTCTGTCTGACTTTGAGTGTTTCCTTCTGGCTTTAATTTTCGTTTTCGCAGTTTGTAATGCCCGGTAGAAGTGGACGCTTCGTTGTTGTTGCTGTTTTTTTTTTTACCTTCTATGCTACCTCGATTTTATTCGACTTACCGCTCTTGAGTGGTTTATGAGCATGTACGGGTTGGGTCTCGAGATTTCGTTGAACGAAAAGTTTTCGAGGGCCGTCGGTCTGCGCTCGATGTGAATTTTCTTTGTGTATTTATCAGCGTATATCACAGGCTGGGTTGAGAATATTCTCGGAGCGGTGCATTTTATTACAACAATATGGGTACAAACGCAGTTGCAAAATTAATCAATAAAAAAAAAATAATAATAATAAACCTGGTTTGATGATCAATAGGGAGGTTTAATATTTCATTTTAATAAGCTCATCAGAAAATAAAATTCATCGACTCTGCAGGAAGCGTTCTCGGGAGAAGAAACCCGCAACCTTTACTCTCCCGCATCAATCAGCGCGAGTCATCCGCAAAAGGATGTCATTACAATTCCAAGGGAGCAGGACAATAGCCGATAACCTAAAGCGACTTCGGCGAAAGTTAATAAGAGCTCTGATTAAGCATGCGCTAGCACCTCTAATCGTTTCAATCAAGTCTGCCAATTTCCGATACGCACAGCACTGCTCCCTTGCCGGCAGTGTCACTTAGCAGTCTCGGCTCTCGAGTCTACATACCTATATATATATACAAAGAGCGAGTTGCTCACAGGACTTAACGCCCGAGCGAGCAACAACAGCCTCGATCGTCACGAGCCAGTGCGTTTTACTGCGTCGAAGCTACTGCTCGCACTAAAGAGCTAATGGCCGACCGAGTGCCACCCTTCCTTTCGCTCTTCTTCTTCTTCTTCTTCCTTTTTTTTTCCTTCGTGAGAAACCTCTTCCTTTCTCTCTGTGTGTGTATATATATATATGTGTGTATGTATATGCATACGCCGAGTCCGTGTTCCCGCCCTACAAAGTTCGAGAAAGTTCGCGTTGCTATGAGTTGGCCAAGTTTTTTTCTCGCGGTTGGGTTTGAATATAAACGCGTTATTATTGTGATTCGATTAGCCGATGCGGCGCTGAACTAAGGAGGCTTCATTGTTTACAGAGTCAGCGTTTAAAGTCTGTTTTACTCTTGAATCTAATTTTACTCGATTTGCCCAATGGCGAAAACATCCCGAAGAAGAGAGGAGTTGTGAAGCCCTTATACGAATTCCCGCTTCTGCTGTTTGCTTTCTGATTGCGCTTACAAAAACACGCGGCTTTATGCGATTTTCCCGCCTTATTTTCGTCCGCTTGACTATCTCTCGTGTTCGCGGTGTTTTCGAGTTCGGTTAAAAAATACGTTGGAAATTCGTAAGCAACTTTTCATCGGATAGAATTAATAATAATAATAAAATTCAAGTCGACACGTATATACAATAGCATTCAATTCTCGCTCGCATCAGTGTTATACCTTAGGGGAGGATAGAAGTTGAATAATTGAGGCGCTTAGCTCTACAACTTCGCGCGTGAACGAGCCTAGAGAAGTGTCTATATAACGCCGCCGCATCACATCCGCGAGTATCACACGCGAGTTTCAAGCTAATACGTCTAACGATGTGCCGTGTTCTGTGCATATACGCATATACGGACGGCCTCCACGTCATCGATGCGCGGAAATCCCTTGCAATGAACCCTCTCCTATGTGTGGAAAAAACTAACACTTACTCGCATCGGCCTTCTACCTCAGACAGCTGTTTTTCCGAGCGCTTGAATTTTGCATGGACACTTATGTACTACGTTGTTCTTTTATTTTATTGACGCGAAAGTACAACGCCCCTATGTAGCTTGTCCGTCTCGTTGTTTTACGGCGAATCAATTCTTTGTGTGCGATGCTCGGTGCGATGTACGTTATTTTTCTTCCTTGACGACGAGACTTAGTTTATAGGATTAAGAGTAATTTTGTTAATTGTAGTCAGTTTATTCATGCTCGAGATTTTCTATTCTCGCTCATTTTCTATATTCTCTCATTAATCCTTCATAAAGTTTGACGCAATGGAACAATAAATAATTCAATGATTATTAATTTAATTTACTTATTGAAATAATCATGTACATAATAATATATGGTTTAAAGCAAAAATACCAGCGGGTCGATATTCCAGAAGCAATCGAGCTCGCAAAAAGGGCAACCTACATTCATTTTCGGTATACGAACTGTTTTTACAAAAGCGTTTGCGCTCGATGTATAAAAATAAATTGCGGAATACCGCTCGCGTTTGCCAAATCGAAAAAAAATACCTACACGCAGAGCCAATACGAAAAGGAAAATTCGGCCAGCGTGCGCAATTATAAACGAATATTTTCGAATCTCCCGCGCAATATTGGACTTTCGAAAAACGCGCGCTTGCTCCAAAACCGAACGCAATAAAAACGGCTCGAAATTCTATATCGAGCGCGAATACCCTCTCCCCCACCTCTGTTCTTCATAAATTCCCGTACATGCCAAAGACAAAAATTCAATTGAAAATCCGCTTTGCGGACCATATCTATATCAGAGAAAACGTGAGAGAAAGAAGGAGATACTTACACACACATGTATATATAGTTATAATCCAGGGGAAGAGGCGTTGACTCCCTCTCTCTCGAATTCTTGGGGGCGACAGGTGCACAGCGGCAGCAGCGGCGGCGGTGGCGCTTGGCGCAGGCGCTCCGTATACTAGACTGGCGGGTATACGATATCAACGGCAGAGACTCGACTGTTCCGCCGGCGCTGCGCGCATCAGTTTCGCCGAGTCCGCGGTGCGCGCACGGTGTGCCCGTCGTCGTTGAACACGTCGCTCGTCGCGCCTTCGTTAATTCTCCTCTTGTGGGCAGTGCACTGCTGCTGTATCGCGTCCTCCTCAGGGAGGCGGCTGCTGCACGTGCTCGCGTACACAAGTTCACGCACATACACATACACATAAACACACGCGCGCGTAATGGCTGATAATCGGAACTGACAGCCAAAGCCGAAAAAATAAAATGCGCGACGAGAAGTATAATAAGACAGCAGCAGGCAGATCATCGTTGATGTCCATGCGGCTCGTGTGCAGCAACATCAGCTGAAGTGTGCAGTTCGTCTTGGTGTCGCTGTCGCTCGTACGCACGCAGTTGTTGTAGTTGTTATTGTTGTTATCGCCGCCGCCGTAATTCGAGGCGAGCTTGTCTGTTTCGCGGTTGCTGCAAGGGATATCGAGGAGCCAGGAGGAGGCATGGCCGAGTGGTGCGCGAGAAGAGCCTCGGCCATGGTGCGACGAGGCAGAAGGAGACTGGAGCAACGAGCTGAACTTCTCGGAATACTCGGATTGCTACTCGTCGGGGCGCAGCTCGTCTTACTGCCGACTGGTGTACAAGGTTAGTCAGATACATGCCTTATGATGGTATACATATACACTTGTGTATAGCTGCTCTCGAGGATAACTCGCGACTAATCGTTGACCGAGTCGATATTCCTGATGCGTTTACATACCGGGTGCTGATTGGTCGACTGATTGCCCGGATCACGTAATGGGGTTTAGTTTGCCGAAAATCGACTCGAACTTTTTTCACTCGACTTCTTTGAATTAGCGTATTATTTGACGTTCGGTGAAAAAACTTTTTCCGCACTCGGTGACGAAAGTACCGAAAATGGCCAAAGGCGCCATTCCGATAATTGACCCACTTTTTATCGACCCTTCAGATTTGCGCTTTTTATCGTCTAAGTAGTGCTATCAAAGTAAAAGCTATAATTCACAAAGGAAAATATGCGCGTGAAATTGTCGGCAATTGGCCCAGTAGCTACGTATACAACGTCGCCACTGCATACATATACGTTCATATATCGTGCCTGCAGAGAAGTTGAGAGAGTTTTATGGCTCGCATGCTATGCGCGACAGTTTTGTTTTGTGCGTCCGGAGCTGATGCAGGGGGCCAATCTCGTGTCGCAGGGAGACAAACTTTTCCCCGGGCGCACACTTCTGCCTGAATTTTTCAAAGCCTAAATATGTCGGTCGTGTATATATATATATCGTGTATATATTTGATCGCCGAGCTTTCGGCACTTTGATTCGGCGTCTTTATATAGATTTGCGAATCACTGACTAGCTGTTTCTGTTTAACGATCACGGCGATTATATTTGGATATGGGAAAGCTTAACAAAGGATTTCCGATTTCGCGTCCGACTGACGCTCGATTTACGTTTATTTTCGGAACGAAAGCACCAATTTCAAAAACCAATAAATCGCTGGTAAAAACACACGGTGAGCATTATATAATAACGTAATCGTGTCCGCATTTTTAATTGCAACGACGTTCGCTCGTGCGTATTGTAATAAAGTCCGTTATTTTCCTCGACGCAGCGTAAATAAAATCAATAATGATAATACATCAAAAACAGCTCCGTGCGCGCATGAAAACGCAGTCTTCATTAAAACCCGTTGTAATTTCATCCGAGCATCGTGAAATGCTTTCAACCCTTGCATCACAACGGGGACGATCCCTAATTCGATCGGGCATCACACCTCGACCCCATAAAAACGCCCGACTTAATAAAGCTCAGGTTATATCAAATAATTCACATCGATACGGCCGCACCGCGCTATAGACTGCTTATTTTTACGATATCGCGAGGGAGAGAGAGAGCGTAAAATGGCTCGTATAAAACGTTTGATAAGGTGTGTGTTCGCGGAGCCGTGCCGACCACGTACAGCAGCCCCCTCCCCTTCTCTCTCGACGCGTTTACGCGGATGTTTGCCCGCCAATTGAATGCCGCGCGCTCTCCGCCGAGCTCTCCGCTTAGGTATATATTTGCGTGTGTTTGTGTATAAAGATAGCGATTGCGGAGGGACGCGACCGGCAGAGGTGTGAGAGAGGCGAGCGCGCGCGCTTTCGCTCTCGCGCTCGCTTCGCGGAACACGAGTGTCGGGGAGGGACACACTGGTGTGTTTACATGCTGTAGGTATTTATAAATATAACGAGCCATTGGGGTGCGTATTACTTAGAATTTCTTATATAGTTTCGCTCGACGAGCTCGAGCGAGGAATTCAATAGAAAAGCAGCTGGGGCACGTGTGCAGTTTTTCAGTTGGCCGAAAAATAAGCGCGCACAGGCCGGGCGGAGAGAGCTCTGACGTTGGCTCACGCGCGCACTTATGAACGTCGGGTTGAGCCACCCCCCCCCCCAACAGTATGTACATAGCTACGTCATTACCTCGCACCTGCTGGACTTTTTTAAATTAAAAAACTCGAGCGAGAGAGGTGTGAAAAATTTAATAAACTCGCTTATTTCTTGCGATCCCTCGATGTTTTCGTTGCTTTTGTTGTTGTTGCTGTTGCTGTTGTTGATGCGCAGCAATTTACAAAAGCCGATGAACTGCCAATTACAGTGTAGGGTATACACATACATAAACGTAAAAGCTCCCGCGAGTTTCACCGAATCGGATAATTACAGGGAAAGTGTAGAGTCGAGCGAAATTAAAACGCCGTCACATTTTTCGTCCGTCCGCAAACTACACCGCGTTTTTTCCCATGACTCTCACATTCCGTTACCCGTACAATATTCTCCCAGCGCGCTCGTCATTATATGCGCAGGGTTTACGCAATCGGCGCATCGACCGCAATTCGCTCATAATTCTTTCTTCTGCATAATAATAATATAATATATATAATCCTCTCATATAGGACACACATTATACACACAGCGAGTTCGGATTAATTAACCATACCCGTACAAGTTGGCAACAACAGACACCTTATATATACCTATATACAGCGGGGAAGGAAATCTTGAGTACACGACAGGCTGCGCTCGGGCCCGTGCAGCACATCTATTTCTTCCGCCTTAATAATATTCGAGCGAACGCGCGCGTGCACCTGCCGTCACCTGCAAACGCGCGCGCGCGCGCGCGCACTTGTCTCTCGGGGGAGCGAGCGGCAGCAGCAGCGACGTTGGCGGCGCCTCTAATGCCCTGTGAATTAGATTACCGGCTCATCCCCCTCTTGTATCCTCCTGCATTTTACACGAGCTGCAGTCGAAGAAGCGGCGTTATAATTGAAGAGACGACGCTTATGTGTGTGTGTGAGTGTGTGTGTGTGTGTTATACGCGCATAGTTATATACAGCGACGTGCTAAGATATTGTATACGCGGAGAAAGGAGAGAGAATATATAGGCGTGCGATGTGTGTATAGAGCATGGGAAAGAAGTTTCCGGGCGAGGTGAGCCGTGCCGTCACGGCGCAATGCTCTCACTTCCGCTCTCCGAAGCCAAGGTGGTTCGCGACCTTAGAGAGGACGCTTCTCTTTATAAACGCACTGTATTATATACCGCGCCATTCGCGCTGCTCAAGAGGACTTTTAAAAGCTTCGTGAGTTTTTAGCTTCTTTTCAATGAAATCTTTCATACACGCATGCGCGAACTCTTTAGATTTATGTAATTTAATCTCGCGCTTGAATTAATGTCGTCCTAAATACGAGCGGCCTCTGATCTCTCTCGGTAAAATCCCAGTTGTCTCGGGCCGGACTTCCAGGTATTTTGCTGCTACATTTTATCGAGATGGATGGCGCGGGAATGAGAGGGAGCGAGACTGCGGGAATTTCGCATAGTCGTCGAATAGTTCGTCGACTAGAGAGACGACGCGACGCACGGGATATATAGCATCGCGACCCTGTGCGCAGAGACGCGTCATGAGAGTTTATATTATACGAGGAATTCTGCGAAACATATTTAGTTACTTGAAGACTTGAAAAATTAGATATTTCTTTTTGGAGTGTTGGGCTTCTAAAAAAAAAAAAAAAATTTCACAAAATTTTTCAATGGAAGTTTGACATAAAAATGTGAACAAAGAGTATGGCCGTTGTTCATGTATAACGTGTATTATGGAAGATGCCCCAAGGCGAAGGCAAACTTTGCGCAGGGCGAACATTAAAACACAAAAGAGAGCTGTTTATTCAAGCCGGTGTTCTTATAAGCTATTTTATCCTAATTTGATTTTCATCTTCTTTTTCCTGTTCGTTTTTCCTCTGCTCGTTGAATTATGAAAGCCGAAGTATAGGGACCCAAAACTTTTTTCAAAACTTGCGAAGCGAATATTATGTGTTTTCCGATGGAATTCTGCGTGTAGCACCTGCAGCCAGTCCTAAGCCTTCTAATATACGCCGAATAATTTGCGGATCTTCCCTCATCGAATTTGCGATTTAATGGAACTGCGGCCTGAATATACACGCTTGTATATAATACATAGAGAGAGAGAGAGAGAGCGTGCGCCACGAGCGTCGGCTCGTTTTAATTGAGATGCGAGATTAGCCGTTTTGCCGCCACGTTGTTTATTGGAATATACTTACGCGATACATTTATTGCTGAAAATTCCATAAAAAGCGAAACAAGTGAAGAAAAAAAAATACTAGTTCGAAACAAACGAAAATACCGTTATCCACTCCGTGAAATATGAAATTGAACGCGCGCATGGTATATATAAACGCTGGAGCACACACTCGGTTCATCGGAATAAAAACAAGAAGCAATCAAGTCTGTGATACGCACGAGCTTGAATAAACAAAAGCCACAGCAACAGCCGAAATTCTTGGCGAAAAAAACAAAACGAAAAATTCCACGCTGAAATATCAGACCGGATATATCAACTCAATTTTGCGCTGTACACATCAGTGTACGGATGATTCATCTCGATAATTAGACGCGTCGTATATTTCGATTGGGCGAGGATGGCTTCGATCTACGCTGTGATAAAACAAGTTTAAATTAAATTAGTTACGGGTCAGGTGATGATAACGCCACTGGTGTAAATAAGCCTCGTCTCGACGTGTACGCGCATTTGTCGAGGTACTTACTTGCTACTTACGACGCGCGTAAGATGCTACGCTGAAACGATGCAAAGTTATATATTCCAAACAGTTTCTCTCGGGTTTCGGTATTAATCAACAATACTAATAGGGTGCAAGCCGCATGTTAATCTAGAACGTCGACGAAATCGAATGCAAGGAAAGTATAATTCCAGCTGCATACACAACCTCCACCGTTCCGCGGCGATTTAATTAAGAAAACGAACTACTCGACCCCCTTTTCCATCGGATATAAACACGGCGTGTAAGTTCGATATTTACTTTTATAATTAAAGTTGTTCTTTAATTAAGCAGGAGCTTGGCGCAGCAAAGCAGGAACTTTGTAAAATAAAACGAGTGTCCGTTCTGGAAACGAAGTTATTTTACATATATTTTAATCCGGTGAAAAATAAAATATTATACGCGTATTAGCATAGATAATTGGAAAAAGTATTATCATTCGCACAACGTTATTGTTTTAGGAGAAAAACTCGTGAATAGAAGTATAGTGAAAAGTAGCTCGTTGGAATATATCGCACAGAAAGAGAGAACACTGCGAGAAGAAAAACATCTATACAGATATATAACGGTGGAGCCTAACGGAAGACTAATTATACGCGCGAGGTGGCCGGTTCGCACGCAAATAATAATTAAACGCGAAAACTTCTCTTTCAACTCGCACGAAGCCTCGATTCCGGGAGAGGAAACAGGCCCCAGTTTTCGACTGCGTAATATGGGAAAAAAACGAGCATCGCACCGCGTATCTGTTTTAGCGCTACTCCGCGAAACTTGATGCAGACATAGACATAGACATGCCTATACAATGGGTCATCCCTCTCGGCTCTGATGTTGATAGGCGCAGATTGGTTCGTGCTCCGGTTATATGTGTGTAGTAGTTGCAACGCAGCGCGCAAGGATTCACACGCGCGGCTGCGTGAACCGGGGACGTTATATAGTTGGCCGGCGGTGCAGTGTTTGCTCTGACGATCGAGAGCGCCGCACTGGAGCAAACGGGAGCAGCCGCCGCCGACACCCATAGCTCCCGGAGACCATCTGAATATCAAATGATTCTCGCTAATGGCCGTAAAGGCTAATTAGTCAAATTAATATCGCAAAGTTTCTGCTTGATTCGTTGCCCTCACACCGATTCTCTATGCTATATATGTAGGTCGTTATACGTTTTCGCGTTTGTGTAGCAACTTTTGAAAAACGAGGGAAATTTCATTCACCAGCAGCTTAATCGTCGTGTATGCAAGTATACGAAGGTCTTAATTTGCGTCGCCTCTGTTGGATTGAGTTCCAAGCGAGTTGCGCTCGTGGAACAAACGTTTGCGCGTTTACTTTGGACGAGGAGTTATCTCCAATTAATACGCAAATCAAAGCCACGCCGGGTGAATACATCAGCTATATTATACGTCGTCAGGCTAACCGCACTTTCTGTATATGTGCCTTACATATATACATATTCCCTCAGAAGCAGGTGCCAAGCAAGCGTAAGTAATCATATTGTGCTGTGTATACAACACACTCGGGTAATATATCCAAGATCAGGCCTAATTTAATCTTTGGGAAGTTCGCGGTACAACCGACGTATACACATCATCACCAAAAATGCCCACATGTATACACATCCGCGTCTGAACTTTCCTTCCTGTCCGCTATTTCAATTTTTTCGCGAATTGGCGCGTCATCGTGGAGCCTCATTCAAATGCATCATGCACATGTGCACAAAGTATAGCCCTCGAGTTCAGCTCTCGGACCGCCATGTATATTGCGACATAAACTAAGTTTACCGAATCGCGGCTCTGCGAAATCGGACAACTTTGTTTCGACGCGCGCGTATACCGGCCGCATTGACTTTGCCGTAGCCGCCGCTGTTGCAAGTTTTACTCTAGGAGGAGAACAGCAGCAGTAGTAGCAGCAGCCGTTGGCCGGCTGCTGCTGCGCGCAGTTAGTCTTTTGGAGTTGCTAGTCGTACGTTCCGCGGTTTCGTATTGTGTATACCTGACTCCGATGCTGCCGCTGCTTCGGAATTCACTTAATTTTCCCCGGCTGCCTCTGACTTATATATACGAAAGCTATGAAAGCACTCGACGAAACTCGCTTTCGGAAATAGAAAAAAAAGAAAAGGAGAGAAAAAATAAAAAGGCAATTTATAACGAGAGAAATGATTCATACGACGTCGTTGCGCTTGACGGACGATGGGCCGTTGCTGCTGTCGATCAAGCTCGTTCATTTATTGCGAGAGCCATGCGCGGCCGTGTAAATGCAAACAACGACGCATTTTGTTTGTATAATTACGCGAATATTCGGATATTAATCGTGACGGCAATTGGAAGCTATTACGAACTAATTTATCCGCACAATACCGCCGTGGAGCGTTGCAGTAGCGACAGCTCTCTCGCTCTAATTGCAAATACAGTCCGGATATGTGAAGCTGCCACTGCTGATGTCAACCTTAATATCGGGAAATTATTTTCAAGTACGTCATTCGCATCAATATCAATCATTCATTTATACTAAAAAAATTACTTCGAATTTATATCGCTAATATGTATGAATTCCGACACTTCCGCTTCAACTCTCCGAGCGTCTATAAAGAAATCACGGATCCCTCGGCGTATGAATATTTGATCGCGGCCTCCTTTCCCAGCACAAAGAATAACACGCGCGTAGCTTAAACGAATCGCTTTTCTATCGACATTACCCTTTTGCCTCCCAATGTACGGAACTCGTTCGCGCGCGCGCGCGCGCGCGACACTGTACGTGAATTCGCGCCGAATTCTGCTTTCGGGGCACAGCCCGACTACATATTTCCGTCCTCGGCAGCTTCCTTTACAAGAACACGCAGCCGATTCTCCCAGCGTTCTTGCCATATTTCTGATATAATGCTCTAACTCCGACCTCTGCGAAAATAAATTAAGCTGGCCGGTTAAAGTGTAGTTACAATCGCGTCATGTATTGAGAATCATCAGAGTATTCGTGGTAAGAGTTGGCAGAAAACCGAAGAAACAGTCGAAAAGCGAGTATCCAATGACCGAACCAAGAGGAGGTGTGCGTCCATTTCGTACAGATACAGGTATACACACTCTTTCGACATACCTGTACATATACAGGGCTCCAGTCCCGCAGTCGAGGGCTCGGATTCTTCTCCGAGCAGGCGATTTCATATCCAAGGCACGAACTCGATTCCCCGCCAGTGCAGCGAACTCTCGTCACCCTCCTCTCTTCCTCTTTAAAGCCCTAGGCAAACTCTGCGCCTCTTTTACTCCTCCGGTGCGCGTACGGCGACCTCTTCCCCCCCACTCTTGGCGCTCATTCGCCTCGGCATTGGACGTCGCTACGCGTCGTCTGCTCCGCGGGGAGGGTTGTTTGAATTAAGCTCGTGTAGACAACTCGTTATGTCGTTAGAATATACAGTCGTCGTTGCGCTCTCGCGGTGCGTGTATACCCCGACAATACTGCGAGAGAGAGAGATAGAGAGAGGACGTCTGCTCGTCGTTATGTTTTACCTAGCGCGACGCGAACTGCATGCTCCCCGGATTTGTTGACTGAACCGCTTACTCCGTCTGCAGCCAATGGATATTCGCGGAGATGACTCTCTGATGCACTTTGCTACGTTATCGATTGCGTGCTTTCGCGTGTACAGGCGAGCGCGGTTAATGCGCTTGTACGACTCCGAATGCAAGCTTGCATGCTCGAATGTAGTCTTATGCAAACATACCCTAGGAATTTTTTTATTCGACGCCTCGTTCCGCCTTGTTTTTAATGCATTAGTCCCGCACTCGTTCGCAGCTCTTTTCCGGCTTCGACTACTTTTTCAAATTATACGATTATCGTATGCTTTTATAAACTATTTTTCTTCCTGTACTCGGTTTATTATATATGCCGTGTATTCTTTTTTTGCGATAAAACACATACGCATTGCAATATGGCTGTGAGTGCGTACGATGAGAATTTCTTTATTATAGAGAGAAAAGCCCGTCTATGGATTGAATTATAAATAACGTGTATTTAAATCCAACGAATAATTAATTTAATCCGGGCTTCATTATATCAATTTTTTACGACTTTTGTAGATTCACCTGAGTTATACTGATCGATAAATAAATCTGTAGACGAGCCAATAATCTGCACATTTAATATTACCCGAGGTTCAAATAGAAGTATTATAAGATTATCCATAATTCGATAATACTCGGAGTTATAACTCCGTTCAATAATGAATTTCCTCTCTTAAATCTATTTCAGTTATAAAATTATAATCTAGCGCGTTTCAACTATAGTTTCGATTGAATAAACTATATCCTCTAAATCCTCGAAACAAAAAGCAGCCATCGCCGCAAAATACGAGCCAATCGACGCCTCGGAACAAAAGAGAGAAATAGCTCGCTCCGCGGAATCATAGCAGTGTGCCGTCTATACGTATCCGGCCGAAACCTCCGGCTGCGCAGTCATCGATGAAAGTCCTCCCCGATCCATTTTCCACCGATAAACTCGAAAGCCCGAGCACAGAGCGAGGGAGAATCGAAGCAGCAGCAGCAGCGGTTTGGCTACTGGTGCGGTCATCGTCGTTTCCTCGGGTTCGGCGGCGCCAGTCTGTCTGCTACCGGCCAGTATACGCGGCCGATGCAATTATCTAATTGAGAATGGCGCGAACCGCTAATTCACTGCAAACCTACGCGGCAGAGAGGTCGAGGTAAAAGTTTCTCCGAGCTTCTGCCTCGCAGTCGCGTAATTTGCTCCCAAAAGTCACTCTTGATTTGCATGGAACTTCGATGAGTTATATAGAGAGAAAGCTTCGGACGCTGACCCCGAGCCGCAGAGCCTCTAATGAGTTATCTCTCATTCTCTCTTTCGAGGTATAGCAAAACCTTCGACGCCGACTCGTAAAAATTTCATCCGTCGTTGCGGAGATAATTTAGTTCATAAATTTATAACATTGCCACGATCGAAAAGTTCACTACGTCTTTTTCGAGTGGCTGTAGAGGTTAACGCTCGTACGTATATATACGATTTTGTCAGCGCATCTTCGAGAGAAACATTCGCGAACTTCGGACTCTCCTCCAAGCCACAACTACGAGCAGCCAAGCCGCACATCAGAGGCTGAGCTCATATACGTATATAAGCGCACCTCATCGCGAAACACGCAGCTCCGCGTACGCTCCGCGAAGCAAAGTCGCTCCAAGTTCGCTGCAGCAGCGCGTTTACTTAAGCTCCCGCCGCGTCGTTGGATTTTAGGTCAACTGGCGCTGTCTAAATGCCGTAATACTCAACGCCCAGAGAGCGAATACACGCGTGCATCAAGGAGAGAGAGAGAGCAGCATTTTTGCTCCCTCGTGCGAAGCGTAATCCATCCGTGGAAATTTCCTCTTCTTGGCGAGCGCGCAAATTAACTCCGAAAGCTCGGGAGGACCTTCTCTCTTTCTGTCACTCCGCGTGTTCTTGTTTTGCCTTTTTTTCCAGCCTCTCCTCTTTCAGGACCAGCAGCAGCGGAAGCCAAGTGCTCTTTCTCGCGTGTGTTTTTTCGTGACACACCAGCGAGCTGTGTGGTATGTGTGTGTGTGCGTGTGTGTGCAGTGACTTTTTGTTCGTCCATATAACGAATTTTCGCTCGGCTTGTTACGTAAGTCGTGGCTCTCGTGTGCTTGCAATGCCACAAGCGCCGCCGTTGCTGCTGCGACCCAGTTAGAGGCTAATTCTGATTTACGTGAAACGGCGATTCTTCGCTGCCGCGTCGTCGCTTCGGGTTATGCGGCCGTTCGCCCTAATGATTCCATCTGGGCTTCTCGAGTTTGCGATTCTGCTCCGTATAGCAAACAACGCCGAGGCCAATTCCGAAGGTACATATATAACGCGATATATATACCTTGTGTCTATACGACGTATACGCGCGCCCTTTTTTTCACCTTCTGAGGAATCTCGAGCGTAAACAAAAGATAATTGAAACGGTGATGTATATATAGTATATACGTGCGAGTCACGCCTTTATATTCTTCGACTCCCTTTTATATAATATTGATACGCGCAGCTATATAGGAGACGCTGCAAGGGATGCGCGAACGACATGTATATAGCTATAGTGTAATCACGCGACACAGTTTGCACTTTTAATGCTTACAGAGGCTCGGAGAGCACGTGTTCACCAACGCTTTGCTGTACTTTACGCGTGTGTGTACACACACGTACGCGTGGATACACAGTAGAGCTAATGCAAATTGCGCCCTGGCTTCCGCCTTGACTCTCTCTATATATATATTTGCTCAACACCTCCTCGCTTCTCGCTTGGATATATATATATACACATCGGAGTCTCTCTTCTGGCTCTCGCGATATACAGGAGATAACTTGGCTCATCGCGCTTTTCCTTCCTCTTCTCTCGTGCAGCGTCGTTTTCTTCGATTTCCCGAGAGCTCGCTGGCTTTGTATGGCTCTCTCTCTCTCTCTCTCACTCTCACGACTTAACGAGCAATCTCGTATACATACATTTTCTCCCACGCGCCAGGCATATATCGTGTATAGGTATATCTATACAGGGTGAACGTGGTAGCCAATGATAGATCCTTTGTTTTGGCCTCGTCACGATGAGAATCACAAAGTGTGCTTTTGCTGCAGCTTCGCGAAGAAGAAGACAATTTTCCGCGGCGGCGGCGGCAAGGAATCGGAAATTCCGGGAAACGGTAATAATCCTCCTTCTCTCTCAACTAGCTCAACGCGCAACGATCTAGGGCGCGAGTTTTATTTTTTCTTCTCGAGGGCAATATCGTCAGCGTGCAACGCTCACATGCATATACATACGCTGCTCTAGATCGCCTAAGGTGACCCGGAGACGGCGCATCGTTATTTTTTTAAGTATCGCGCGCGCGCTCGTCCTCGCGAAATTGGACTCTGCAACTTTAATGTCGGCAGAATTGCAGTGTGAGGGAGAGAGAGAGAGAGAGACAAGAGGCGCGCCAAATTGATCTCGTGGGAGATCGCGCACTCGTACGCTGTGTGCGTAGCTTCTCCGTGGCTCTTTCTATCTCGGTGGAATGATTCGATTTTACACTTTTACTCGGTGGAACGAGACTGCGTGCATGCTAGAGTGAGGGAAAAATTTCGCTCGAAAGTTAATTGCTCGCAAAGTGGTGTTGGGCGAACGACGTTATCAGAAGGGATACATACGCGCGCGCTCGCGAGTTCTGTAAATCAGAACTCTCTTTAATTGGACGAAGTTGAAAATTGTTTCTCGGCGTGCTGCTGCGCGTGCTGCCGCCGTTGGCGATATAAACGCAGTAGTAGTGTATACGCGTACGTATAGCTCTTGAAGATGCCATTATGATAATTCGGGGCAACGCACGCTACGAATGCTACACATAGACTCTGTGTGTGTGTGTATGTGTGTGTGTGTGTGCAATTTGAGAACAACTTTTCGCACAAATTTCCTCGTTCTCGGAGATAGCTTGAATTGATTTTCCCGCGCAAAGTTGCAGCAATCAGTAGCTCGAGAGATTTTCATTAATTTGAAAACAGCGAGATATTACCGCCGTGCGCTCGACGTTTTAATTACGCGCAGCTAGAACTGATAGCGAAAAACTGAAGGCATTACTGCTTTCGCTCTCATACTCTCCCAAGCTCTGACGCAGAGGGAATGAAAGTTGGCCTGATTAATCGCTCGCTTTGACGATCGCCGGTATAATTAAAATTGACCTCCCCCTAAACTGTAACGAAGTCGCCATATGCAGTATAAAGGCAAACGAACGAAAAAAAAAACGAGTATCAGGAGCTTTATAACAAACTTCCTCTCGCTCTGCAAAGCGCGAAAAGTCCAGCCTCATTAGCAAAAACCCCGAGAATATATATAACGTATAATAGTATGCGTGTCCGAGCTAGCTTTTGTCACAAATTAGCATTTGCCTTGCCGAGCCTGCGTGTATGTGCTCGCAAAACCGCGCGAACTGAAAGTGGGAAAGGCTAGTTTCACGGATACATTCTATAAGCCTATAGCAGCTGCAACCGGGTGATGGCGCGAAAACGGTAAATCTAATTGCACGCGCGCGAGCTTGATATGCGCCTTCTCTCTGCGGATAATCCGAGAGTAGTGGTATGCGATATTCGAGTGCGCGGATTTCACAGCTAATTATTTACAGGGAAACGAGCCCGCGGTGTAAACGCACGCGCGCGCGCATATCACTATGTACCTCGTCTCATTGCGAAGCGCCCCCAGCTGCCACATTTATGGACGCGGCGGCTGAGTTAGCCAAGCGCGCGCGCAATCAGCGAGGTTTTCCAAAAATTCCTGCGGTGTTTGCTCCGGCCCTCCGTTTGTTTATGAACCGCTGCGGATATGAGAGAGAGCGGATGTGTGCGTTGTTCGATAGGGTTCGATGAAATTTTAAATCTCGCGAAAAACAGAGGTGACTCGGCGAGAAACACCCTCGAACAAAGATCCGCGTCATCGCCTCGAGTTTTTTCTCTCTTATCAGCGCAAACTCGCTTCCCCGATGCTGCATCAGTCAAGTCGCTTATCTTTTTCTTTGCGATTCACCGAGCACGCTATAGCAATTTGTAAAATGACTTTTGAACTATATATCTTTGGTAAATTCCTTCGTTCGCTTATGCGTAAGATAAGGCGCGGATGTTTTGAATTTTCAGAATGCGTGTATCGCGCGAAGCTATATAGAGTGAGTAAGCTGCTTCGCGAGATTAAGACAAGATAAACTTCATCCAGAATTGAAGAGCAATTGAAGTGCGCTAGCTTACACGTTTGACTTTTATGTGCATAGAAAACCGAGTAATATGAGGAGATGGATGCTTGTCTATTGCGTAATGATGGTGGATTAGTTATACAGTATAAGTAAGAAACAACGCGCAGTCATTAACAAACAAAAATTATTTACTACCTCGTATACCCGGTGTTTCCGGATTAAAGCTCGAATATCAGCTGTACCAGCCCTTCACCATTGCTTTTAGGCAAAGCTCTTTCGAGCTTCGCATATAAAGCTGCTTATGGAAAATTTGTTTAATATTTCATCACATATTTCCGAAGCAAAGAAAACGACTCTCATCGGTGCACTCTCGCATTCATAAATACTTAACGTAGTGATTTTTCAAAAAAAAATCTCTTTCTACAGTATAAATACGAAAATCCAGCTCTCTACACACACTCACAAAAGACTCATAATACCGTCCGATTCAAAGTGCCTCCGCGTGTATAAGTATTCGTATATATGTAATCGCGTAATAATAATCATTCGGCGATAACCGGCCATAGTATACCGCGCGCTCGCACATTAATTCGTTACGGCTTTTCCGAGCATATATACATCAGCAGACCGCGCGTGAAAAGCTCGGAAAGGCGTCAGAAGCATAAATCCCCGAGAGGCTTTTGCGTAATTATTGCCGCGCTCTGACTTCAAACTGCACGAATATTGAAACGCGATCGCCCGCGCATGTGAGCTGTATATTCGCTTGTTTATTGCTCTCGTGGATTATTTCACCCGAGAGCTTGGCACGCGCACTCGTGAGCTTCGAAATTTCCCTATTGCCGAGTATATTTATATGGCTCGTTTAACTAGACTCGTTGTCGCATACAAGCTTCAACTTTTACGCAGACGAACGCCAGCTGGATAATGAAATGGCATTTCTCTCTCTCGTTTCCATATATGCAAGCTTCGATCATACGTTGTTACGGCGGATGAGTGGAATGCTCGCGCGTATATTTTTGTTTGTTCGAATAAATATTATTAGCGACGTTTTGTGATGCACGTTTTTCGATACACATAATACGCATACGCAGAGTCCGCGTTTCGAAGGAATTCTCGATGAAACGGCGCCGTACACACACGGATGACGCGATAAATAACGCAGCGAAAAACAGCCGAGAGAGAGAGAGAGAAAGAGCGATATAATCCGGAAGAGCCGCGTGAAAAACGATATCGGCTCGGCCGCGCCCGCGGGATAAATCAATTTGTTTACGGCTGTTTAAAAAGTTTTGGCAGCGCTCGACGTGAAAAATCACAGGGATAAAGCACACGGTACACACAGGCATCACACGGTATAAAAAAAAAATTCGACAACAAACGGCCAGGCGTCGGCTTTATATGAAAAATAAACGCGCGCATAATCGAATCGGGGCGTGGCGAGCGTGTGTATATGAAAATCGTCGACAGCCGATTGAAAATATGTGTGCTTGTGTGTGTGTGTATACGTAGACCGGGGAGAATCGGAAGGGCGAGAAACGGTTATTACTTCATACGCGCTTGCTCGAGCGCAAACTAGTGTCTCTTCACGTGTTGGTGCGTGGACGTGTGTTATACACGTATATTGAAAACGTCGACTGGGACAGTGCTCGCGCGCAAAAAAACGCGTATCCGGGCCGCTGCCGGGAAGCGCCTGAAGCGACGACGATCAACCGCACACACAGACACCCATATATATATATATATACACACACGCGCGCGCGCACTGGCATGACAAGTGGGTCGCTCGCTCTCGAAATTCGAGCACCTCAAACGGTTTGACATTCGATTTGGCCCGTAGTCCTCGCTGTTGCTGTAATCCGCGAAATATCTCTTGTGATTTCGTGCGCGTGCATGCATGCATGTGTCTGTATATACTTGATAGACGGCGGGAAATTCGAACGTGCGTGTGTGGGCGTGGACTTTTATGCGCGTCAGCTCATAATACAAGCTGCAAGTAAATCAGTCCGTTCGAAGTTGTCGCGACGACGTGTTCGCGCGTGGTATAGTGGAAAAAGAGAGACAGACAGACGAACGGAGAAAGGAGAGGAAATTGACGTATCGGCAAACTTGCGGAGGATTTTATGCGCTTCCGTAAATTTTGTAAAGGCGTAAAGTTACCTGCTATATGCCTGTAATAAATCGCTCTTCTATTCTTATCGTTGAATTACGTTTCTTCTTTTTTATTGCTTCCTTTTCTCGCTCTTTGTTTATGGTTCTGTTAATGCGTGAGAAGTTGGTTACAATGAATTTCTTTTATATTAATTTCCATTAGAGTAATATCGGATTTTGTAAACCAGGTATAGACTCCGGCCCCGATTCACCTTTTGATACATATATACACATAACCACGCCGTACGTAACGAAGCAACGAGCTTGAGGTCTATAGAAGGCTCTCTATCGCTCGAGGCCGTATCGTATTCCAGAGTCATTCAATTTCGAGGGAAGTTCGAAAGTCAGAAATTAATTTGGTCCTTAACGAAGATCGTTAACTAGGATAAGAGCTCTCGCTCGCGCGCTCGAATAGTCGAACTCGGCCCGCGGCTGTGTTATTTCTCTCTCTCTCTCTCTCTCTCTCTCTC
>CM053169.1:4927174-4953336 GCA_012977825.3 Pteromalus puparum
CTAATCATATAAACACGGGTTGATCTGGCGTGCTCACTGTGTGCGGTCTTGTCGTCGTCGCTATCAGGGCGTCTCGTGCTTGGACTCGGCGAGTCGTGCTTCTCCTCCTTCTTTCCATCGGCTTCGTTAAGCGAGCACATTTTGCTGCTCGTGTCTCTCTGTGAGTGAGGATGGCATTGTGTGTGTGTGTGGATTGTGTCCGCGTTACATCTCGTTGTGTATCCTTGTCCGGAGCTGTCCAATGTTCTCTGCGGTAAGTCGGCTTCATATATATATATATACACACACGCGCGCGCGCACTGGCATGACAAGTGGGTCGCTCGCTCTCGAAATTCGAGCACCTCAAACGGTTTGACATTCGATTTGGCCCGTAGTCCTCGCTGTTGCTGTAATCCGCGAAATATCTCTTGTGATTTCGTGCGCGTGCATGCATGCATGTGTCTGTATATACTTGATAGACGGCGGGAAATTCGAACGTGCGTGTGTGGGCGTGGACTTTTATGCGCGTCAGCTCATAATACAAGCTGCAAGTAAATCAGTCCGTTCGAAGTTGTCGCGACGACGTGTTCGCGCGTGGTATAGTGGAAAAAGAGAGACAGACAGACGAACGGAGAAAGGAGAGGAAATTGACGTATCGGCAAACTTGCGGAGGATTTTATGCGCTTCCGTAAATTTTGTAAAGGCGTAAAGTTACCTGCTATATGCCTGTAATAAATCGCTCTTCTATTCTTATCGTTGAATTACGTTTCTTCTTTTTTATTGCTTCCTTTTCTCGCTCTTTGTTTATGGTTCTGTTAATGCGTGAGAAGTTGGTTACAATGAATTTCTTTTATATTAATTTCCATTAGAGTAATATCGGATTTTGTAAACCAGGTATAGACTCCGGCCCCGATTCACCTTTTGATACATATATACACATAACCACGCCGTACGTAACGAAGCAACGAGCTTGAGGTCTATAGAAGGCTCTCTATCGCTCGAGGCCGTATCGTATTCCAGAGTCATTCAATTTCGAGGGAAGTTCGAAAGTCAGAAATTAATTTGGTCCTTAACGAAGATCGTTAACTAGGATAAGAGCTCTCGCTCGCGCGCTCGAATAGTCGAACTCGGCCCGCGGCTGTGTTATTTCTCTCTCTCTCTCTCTCTCTCTCTCTCTCACAACGTCGGACTTTACACACAGCCGCGCACAAACAAGATATACATACGTGTATGCGTATAACACATCGGATCAGGGCAGAGCTCTAGCAAAGAGAGTATCGGCCAAAGTAGGCAAACGGAACTGGCGCGAGACACGCGATACATTCCTGAGACACGCTTTTACCAAAGTTTCCTCGCTCGCGCGTGTATATACATACACAGCAGCAGCAGCAGCAGCCACCTTTTACAATTAATGCTGCCAAGCATGCAACGCCTTTCTTGTATAATACAGCTGTATACGTGTGTGTTTATCGATTGAAAAGTGAAGCAGTAGAAGGCACTCCTAACTTCTCGGTAACAATCAGTTTGTTTCCGTGCTGCTCTCGTGCCGAGCGCGGTTATAAATCGCCGAAACTCCCGATTGGGCTTTTCGCGCGGTACACACAAAAGCCCATCGAAATTTCCAGCACACACGCGAAATAAAGAAGGCACCTACGCTTACTCGCTCTCACAGTAGAAGCGAAATAGCGGATGAAGTTGGAAAGTATAGGCGAACGTGTTTCTCCTTTTCAAGCGTGCGCGAGGCTGTGTTTTTCCTTTCCCTTTTTTTTCGTTTTACCATCCACTCCTTTGGGGGGAGGCTATTGTCGATCTCGAGCTGACTCTTGCATGCTGTCGATGAAAAGGCAAAATCATTAATCACTATATGCGAGAGGTTTTAAACAATAATAATAGCGTAATATTCGAACCGGCCTCTCGTATGTGTGTAACGGCCAATGTTTAATATTCAACTGTAATTCCTCGCTCACCATTTAAATTATCGCGCGCACTTGATTTCTAAAGGCTGTGGAATAAAACTGTAATAAAAGCGAGCGTTATCGGCTGGGCTCGATACTTATACGCAATCACGTCGATTAATTTGAATAAAATTCCATATTAAAACCTGATGCTATAGCGATCGCGCGATATTATACTAAAATGTGCCCGGGCACAATAATCAAACGCCACCGATTTTCCGCCTGAATCGTTGCGCATAATCTGTAAACAATGATTATCGGCTAAATAATTATCGTTAAACGCGCTCCACAACGCGCGGCTCATCTCCCAGCGAATATTCGGACAAAAAGTGGATAATCGAGCTTTGTACGCCATTTCTCGCTTCATTATTATTACAAACTATTATTGTACGAGCGCGCGCCCGCGATATAACGACGAACCGAATAATTATCGTTGCTGGTATTCGACTATATCGCTATCGTTATACGTGTAAATTTAGAACGAAAGCGTCAAAACTGCGTATAATATTATAACCGCAGAGACGTCGTCGTGATACGACGACTTTTTCTTCGCGGCCTTCCTTTTCCTTCTCGCGCTCTTACTCCCGTCTTTGTACGTATACACGTATACAGACACACAACAGGGAAGCACTTGAGTCGCTATGGTTCCCACGTGTAGGTTTCTTCGTATATGTATATGCACGCATTCACGCACGTATAATACCAGCGTAGTTCGGCCAGTCAACGACACTTTAAGACACCGCGCCGTCGCCGGCAACCTGGGGTCGCTGTCGTGCTCCCTCATGCGTGCTTCCGTTCCTTCGTTTCTTTCTCTCGCGCAGCCGTGCGACCTTGCCTTCCACCCGACTATACTGCGACGACGTCGTCCAAGTTTTCTTTTTTCGTATATATACGAGCTATATGCTCTGCGGTCTATACTCTTTATTTCTTTCTTTTGCTTTATTTATAAAATACATGTTGTGTTATTTTGATTTTTAAAAGGTTGCAGCCCTTCTTTCGTCTGCGGCTTTTCCTTCCTTTCTCGTAGGAAGCCTTATTAAAGATTCGCGCGTGCGAACCGGCTGCATTTCTTATGAGAAATACCTGCCGCCTCTAATACACAAGTGCTTCTGTGTGTATATTAGAATGTATACGTATATATACATAAAGGCGAAGGCAGACATTGGAATTTCATCAAGCCCTTGTACTATAGAGCCGTTATTCATGACTCGATGAAGCTCTCGCTGCTACGCGGTATCTCCGAATTCCAAATCAGTCGCTAAAAAGCAGCTTCATCACTCTCGATCCAATCACTCGAAACTCCGCAGCAAGGCCCGCAAGCTTTTTCCGATGATACTCTGCGCATCTTCATAAACAACAGCAGTAGCAGCAGTGACGTGTATTTCAGAGCTCATCGTTGACCCGTTTCCCTCAGAGAGCCGGTAACGACATAGTCGCAAATACACCCGGGGCTTTTCCGTAACGGGGTAGGAGAGAGCATCAAGAGTCGCGCTGCAGAGAGATAACGCGCGGAGAATCAAGAACGTTGATGCAGCCCATTCAATCGCCATCTTCGCCGCTCTCTCTCTCTCTCTCTCTCGTATCTGCGCGTGAAATCGAGGATGGAGTGCAGTGCATAGTGTATAGGCGTCACGTGATTTGGCAGCTGGCCAGTCTGCCTCCAACGTCCATCTCTCTGCATGTGAGTGGTGTTTTGCATATATACCGGAGAGAGTAGCGTAGGCTCTCTATATACGTGTATATATATATATACACACACGGCACGAGGTGTGTATACGTGCGCTTATATCCTCTTGACGGTGGGGCTCGCAAAGTGCTAGCGTCTATAGCTTCGTATAGCTCTCGCGCGTGTTTTCTCGAGCTTTCGCCTATATACGCGGCTTTGGAAACTTGATGGCTTTTCGGATGCGTTGTGTATACGTATGAGCTTTTTTTCTTCGTCTCATCCGCGTTTGCACTCGCGCGTGATTTCGTTCCGTCGGCTCGAGATATCTCGACGTAAGCACACACATGTAGGTCAGCATTATTTCTTCACATCTCATGTGTAGAGAAAAAAAGAGGTATACGTAACCAGCGCGAATAATGAGAAAGACATCGCGTATCGGAATCGAAGAGATGGCGAAGCCATTGCATTATGTAGCCGGCGCGAGAATGGCCCGATCGTCGCTTGTCCGTATGAAAGAATAAAAGCAGCTGCTACTGGTATATATACGCTGGCTGCAGTCGTAGTCGAGTGCGCCATTAAAAATAAAGATGCCATACATCCTCTACTTCTATATGCGAGAGGCATCCTGTATATATAGAGGCAGAACACAGAGACGAACAATTCGTCGCGAGTGCAATCGCGGAAATTTCGTTCGACTTATTCCGTGGAACGACGCAACACAGAGGGAGAGAGAGAGAGAGAGAGAGAGAGAGAGAGAGAGAGAGAGAACGTCGATCAATTCTCTCTCTCTCCTTCGACCCTGAGTATACGCGTTCACTATATATGGGGAGGGAATATGGCTAGTTTATGTAAAATATTTCACGGCCTCGTAACGCGACTGCAGGAACCAAGTGCCTGTGACAATTCCAATTCCATCGCGGATTTTCCAGGAATTTATAAAGGTGAAGGCTATAGATGGTAAAACCGTAGACTTGTCGAGAACGCGCGCGCCACGCGTGTGTGTGTGTACGCGGTATATATAGTATATACCTACCTTGGCTTTATGCTCGTCGAGGATTGGTTGAGGCGAGATTTTTTCCCATAGTCACGCCGGATGGGGAATCGTATAGGAGTGGAAACAGCGGCGGGTGTTTGCTCCGAGTGAATTTCCAATTGGCGCGAACTATATACATACAGCGTGAGAGAGAGAGAGAGAGAGACAGCGAGTTTATTTCGGAGATGAACTGCAGTATATGGGCGCGTTTCCGAGAAATATATTCAAAATTGCAAACGTATCGCCGTCGTATTTTTTTTTCCTTCGCCTATTATATACCTCTACTCGATTATGCTTGTCATATACACGTACACACTTTTACATCGAACTTTTTCTCATCTCTGTTGCAGGTGGGTTTTCAAAAGGGTACTTCGAATCCTAAAGCCTTCGCCTCAGCTATACCGTAAGTTTATAGCGCCACGTAAAATCCAACCAATGCGGAGCACACAACGTATATATATATGTGTGTGTGTGTATATATATATATATAGATGCAAACCCCGTTGAAATTCATTCCCAGCAGTAGTGCGCGCGTACAATACGTCAAGAGCGTCTCTGTATCGAAAATTCGCTTTAATCAAAAATGCTCTCTCGTATATGCCGTATACCCATCTCTCCTCTCGGCAGAATTTGTCTCGCTGGCGCGCAATGTCGGAGGAGAAGAAACGGATATTGCGACGGGAGAATAAACGAGCTGCAGTGCGGAGAAGTGGCTAAAGTGTCGCAGACTGGAAATATCCGTGCGAATATAATGTCGGGGGCGGGATTCTGATGTGAGCGCGGTTTTGCTGCTAGCGTTGCACGGCTTCCAAGAAAGTAAACGATCGCCCCTATATATATATATATATTCCTTCCCGTGTGCTGCGAGTATATACGCGTCTATATGCTCTGGTTCAAAGGAGTAAACGCGCTGCTGCTGCTGCTGCTCTGTCTAAGCAATTCTTTGTGCTATTTTCAACGCGCGAGCGAATAGACAGACGATCTGGCTGCTGTGCGTAGGAAGGAAATTCTTGCAGACTGCTGAATATTTTCCGAGCTTTTTCGACAATTCAGCGCTGTATACTTTGTTGTTTTCGTTGAATTCACGATCGACCAGCAGCAAAATTTCGAAATTCTTAACAATGAAACGATCCGGACTTTTGTATGTAAAAACGCTGAATATTCAGGTGAAAGAACTGCAATAATCACCTATAACTTTCAGACGCGCGCGCGCGCACATTTGCTGCAAAGTAAGTAGACGCCTCGCGCTCTCCTCCGACACACAAAGGCTTTTCCTTTTCCCGCGCCCGGTATACATAGCCGAGGCTCTCTCTCTCTCTCTCTCAGCTCCCACAGCCGTTTCCGCGTTGCTGCACTGCGCGCGCACGATATGGTACGCTGCGATATTTATATTTGCCCTCATCAAGAATCAAGCGGCACTTTTGTTCCCAGGACACAATGCCGGTATTATTACAAGCGACTTTCCCGCAACCTGTATGCGAGCTAGTGTACGAACGACTTTTTAGGGCTGTAGCAGCGCGAGTTGTAGACACCTATATACTCAGCTGCATGTGCGCGTGATGCAATCGACGTAACCGCGACTGGATGCAATGGCCGAGCGCCAGATTTTCACCGGCGAAAATAGCCAGGCCGCTTTTACGCTAGTAGGCTAAGATTGCGCACTGCTATACGCTTTGCTCCAGCTGTGCTGATGCTGGTCGTGCGCTGCAGTGTCGCTCTCGTTCCATTTTCATCGCGAGATTATGCATACTTTAGCGCGCTTATTCGTATTTGTTTTTTATATATGATACGTATATACGTATTTCGACGAGAGCGAGTATACACTCGATGATTATTTTTCTCTCGACGAGAGATTGGGTGTACATATATTTTTGATGGGTTTCGATTGTATAACTTTACCCGAAGCTTTCAGGAGTTAGGTCGGCCTCTCGATTTTCTGTATCGCTGCCGATATTTCGCTCGTTACTGAAGTGCTCTCGATGACTTTTCATGACTGTAAAATATACGATCCCTCGCTTGAGCGTCATTGAGTTTTTACGCGCTTGAATAATTGAAAATCCAGAGCGGAACGTTTGTTTTGTTGAGTTTTTCGCACAATGAATATCAGCTTGCGTACGTGTTGGAATTGGGGGAAAAAAAAGAAATTTTCGGTGGAAATTAGTTTGTTTTTCATTTTTTGCGCAAAAAATATACAAGCACACACGCATTGTTGTCGGAAAATCGAGCGAATTAATGGTAACAACAACCCGGACGAACTCGTTGTATACGATCACGTTAGCTGGTGAAAAGCCTTTTTACGCGGCTGCTATATAACGCTGTGCATATATGTGTGTTCTGTAGTATAGAGAAACTTTTCAAAATGTATGAGACATACAACGTGTGTGATAGAGAGACGAGATCGTCAATTTCAGCGTTTGATTAGGCTGGAACATGTGTAATATTCTCTTTTGCACTCCGATTTTATCGAACAATAAAATCTATATATACTCACACGAGAATGTTTTACGATGCTTCGTAAAAGTATTATCTCGTTGCGAGATTTAATTAACAAATAAAAGCTCGCATCGATCAGCAGCTTTTTCAAGCTCCTTTCAAATCGAAGTGTTACATAATATAAGTGCTATATTAATTACATTGTAAATATAGCATACATGATCCGAGTAAACTACATCGAATATGCTCGCGCTTATACAAACGTAGTTGTATACGCACAGCGAATACAGTAAATAATAAATCGCAACACTGCGATCTCGTGCCCGAGCTTTAATTAACGAAGCACACTAATTACAACAGTTAATTATCCTCAACAATAATTATACACAGCGTGCAAATGCTTCGGAATCTCTACAAATCGGATCAATTTTTTTCCCTCGCGTTCATATAGATCCGCTTCAAAATCCACCCGACACTGAGATAACTCGATACACATCTCTCAACATAATCTTCTCTATAAGCGGACACCGCTCGATAAAGAAAATTCGTCTGAGCAAGCTTCGTTCTCCCGCAGCGACGGTCATTTCGTACGGTATAGCTCTTCTCTCGTCGCTTTGTTAGCTTTCCATAAACGCGACGGCCGACTGATGAAGCCGCGTCAATTCACGCGTTGCTGGCCGCGACTGACAGGCTGATCGTGCTTGCGATAAACCAGCGCTTGATCGGCTATCAACTCCACGCGCTCTTGGGTGGGGCAGCTTATAACAGGTTTGAAATAAGTCTAGTAGTAACGAAGGGCTATGGTCGGACGTCGAATTATATTTCCGATGGAAAAAAAAGCGTTTTCTTCCGGGTCGGTTATAAATATATACGTTCTCGAATTTATGTGCCGGTATCCCAGCGAATATCCTCCGTAACAGTCAGCCACGGCGATTCGCGGAACGGAAGTTAATCTCCTTTGCGCGAGTTGTCGAGGCCGTCGCCGACTGAAGTGGTCGCCCCCCCCCCCCCCTACTCCCATAAAGATCCGCCGCATACGCATCGGGCGCGAATATCGAATCCTCTCTTCGAGGAAATCCCGGCTAAATGTCTCTCTCTCTCTCTCTCTCTACAGCCCTGCCGTGTATAGCTATATCTTCTCCCTCTCTCTTTCTCGGTCGGTTCCTCGTTAATCGGTTTTCTACGGCTCCCGAACTACCGGTCGATAGTTAATCCTGATTATCTCGGCTCTCGATGTGTATGGAGGCTTGCGCTCCACCTCCACCTTTAGAGCTTCTTGCTCTTGATGCACACACATACACACACTCGGCGTAAGCGATAATACCTCCATCGCTATCGTGTGGCATGTAAATGTATACGCAGGTGAATCGCCAAGGCATCGACGTTACGGTAGCGAGTAATCCGGCAAAACGTGCTTCGGAACGACGATTGACTAATGGCCGTATAATATTCTTCGTAGTGCATAGCAACGCGCGTGAATAGCCGATCGACGGATACTTGCCCATGCAAAATACATGCGATAAGCGTCGAGTGTGTGGCTTGATAACGAAGCAGGCAGTATTTATGTATACCGGAGCTTGTAAATATTTTCCAATAAGCTCGCGGATGTATATTTTTGAAAAAGCTTTGTTTTGCTCCTTCATTCTTGTTTATAATCCCTGGTATGGCTCGTATATCTCGCTCTCGGAAGGTACTTAATTTTTTATCGCTCTCAACCTATATATACATATATACGCACGGCGTATAACGACCTGGACACGTGATGGAAGAGCCCCGAATAGCGAGGTGAAAAATTAGCCATTCGTGAAAACAAAATCCGACGGGTAATGCCAGCGTAGCTTTGCATGCATCTTTGCATGCGCGCATCTGATCAAGCCTCAGCGAGGATTTCGCGCATCTGTAATCCAATTAGAAAACAAGCCCGGGAGGGATTCGCATGTCGGGCTAATGTTTCTTGACACGATCTCTTTGTCCGCGTGAAATTGTTACTGGCTGGATTTACGAGCTGAACTGATACGCCTCGTAGATCAGAGATTATATACTTTTAATCAGCTCGTTAAATGAGAGCGCTTGAAAGTTGATACATGGATTTTGCGTTGTGGCGTATTACGCGTTATTATACACGTTTATACAGTGTTTTAATTAATTTAATTTATTTTAATTGTGAAAAATCGTTCAGTCTTTGAACTCCTGAATAGAGAAGCACATCGAGTTTCGACGTAACGAATGCTGTTATAATGCAAAGTCAATGGTAGCGTTTGAAGTTATTCAATTAACGCTAAACCTGTGGAAAATATCAATTTCACATTCAAAGCAGCATATCCGTCCAATTAAAAGTTCATGTTTGCATTACGAGTCATTAATCTCTTGAGCAGCTGCAGCCGTAGTCAGATTTCATGGACAAACAGAGATTCAAAAAGAAGCGATTAGTCAGTCGATAAATACGCGCTCATAAGAACGGCAAACTAAGATGACGGCACACCCAATAGCGCGTTTCTCCAGCGAGATGCATAGCACGATGAAAAATCGATCAGAGGCGTTTATAGCTCTGAAAAAGTGAGTATTGCTCCCTCTCTCTCTCTCTGTTCGGCTCGCTATTCGCGCGCGGTATAATCGCGCCTCTGGATAAAGTACGGATAAAAGACCCGCAAGCTCGATGAAATATTAATATTTGCGCGAAGCACACACACGTGGTTCGGCCTCTGCTATATGTAACATAGCTAGTGCGTACCCCTTCCTTAACTCCCTTCAATATAACAGAGCTGCCTATATATACGTATGTATATACGGTACGTATAGCTCTCGGGCGTAGAAATAATTAATGTCGAGCCACGGCGTCGAAGCATAAAACCCCGTAAAAGTGATACACTGCCAGGAGCCGATAAATTGTCTCGATTATACCGCGTCCAAATGGGTTAATATCGCGGCGGTGTGTACGGCGGGGCGCGAGAACCTTTTTCCGGCTGGCCGCGATTTTCAGCCCGCTTGAATATGCTTACTCGGCCCGTGATAGGGCTGTGTGGGATAGAGAGAGAGAGAGAGAGAGCGCGCGCAAGTGTGTGTGTGTGTATAAATCCGTTTGGCCAGCGGACGATAAATGCCAAAGCCAACTCGAGAAACGGGCTTTTAAAGCGAGATAATGTCGATATCAAATGGTCCGATGTTCATCTTTCGTTGCCGCGTGCGGTAATGGCCCGCTAACGGATCCTGTGCGGAGCACTATATATACTACTAAGCTTCGCTTGTTTACTTACCTTCCTTTTCTTATCGTCTCTCTGTCTTTTGAAGCGTGAAATAATGGCTGGCCGGTAGAGCTCTCGTTGTATATATGTATAAAGAAGGATTTTATAGCGCGGTTAAACTTTATAGATGAAAACTTTTTAAATGAAGTTTCCTTTGACGCGTATACTCTTTTTTCTCTGTTTGCATTCATAAATTCAATCAAAGAGACGAGATATGGAGCATCTAATTCAGCGTCTTTCCTTCGACAGCTCGTGAAATTCCGTCAATGGCTCCTTTATTACGCTCTCGACAAAGCTCTCGAGCCGTCTTTTCCTTGACGTCACTTGAATCCTATATACAACACACCCCCCCCCCTCTCTCTCTCTCTTTCTTTCTCCTTCGGCTGCAAGAACAGCGCACCGCTCCTCGCGCTCGTAATCTTCTCGGCACTGAAACAAAAAGCACGAGCGACTGTCGGGTCATTTTGCGCGGAGCTTGTCGTTCCAACTCGCGTATATACACACACACAGAGCTATATATAAGCCATATACACACGTGTGTACAGAAGCTGCCGTGCGCGGCGGAGATTGAGCGCGGTAATTTGTCCGGAGCGCTCGATACGTGACCGCTTGGGGGCCCAAGCCTTTAAAAGCACCAGCAGCGACGGTATTCTTTCTTGAAAAATGTTGCGGTTCTCTGGGCCGTTTATCTGTGCGAGAGAGCTTGCACGTTGTGTGTGTGTGTGTGTGTGTGTGTGTGTGTGTGTGTGTGTAGTGTGTATATGTACGGCAAGCTGAGCGAATGCGGACGTCAGAGCCGAACGAGGGCGATAAGCCTTAAGCCTCTGCGGTGCCGCCCGAGAGCCAGGACGAGCGATGCTATCCTATTTTTTATTCGGCGTTTTCAATTTTTTTTCGCTCTCCTGCAGCAGCAGCAGCGCGCAACATCCCGATTCGATATATATATATATATATATATATATATATATATAGGACGCGCTGCAGTACACAGCCGCTTGTCCTCGATTCTCGAGCCCGCGAGCACCGGATATTAGTATACGCGTCGCTGCTGCAGCTGAATTTCAACGGGCGATGTGTCCTGCTAGCTGAAAATGATCTCAGCTGGTCGAATGCTCGGCCCGTTGGAAAACAAACTGCCTCCGGGGTTGGCTTTTGAAAAAAAAAAAAAAAAAAAAAAAAANATGCTACAAAGTTGGCTCGAGCTTCGTGTTGCCAATTAACGCTGTCCAACTATACACACACGAGCAGTAACAACGAATAAAACCGTATATAAAACGCGCTCATCAGAGCCATTTCGCAAAAAGTAGAAGTAAAGTAAAAACGTGTAGGGATTTGATTGCGCTGTACTGCTTAACTGACGCGTACATATACGTGCACTAAACTCTTCGCACACGCACAATAGTGTACAGCTATGTACGGACACACGAGGCGCAAGTGGAAAAGTTATTTCGTGAGAATTACAGGGAGGCGCGAGTCTCAAGAGTATGTAGTCGAGCAAGTGCACCGAGTCTAGTGTATAGAGCTCGCTACAGCGTAATAGTTTCCGCGCCGTCAAACGTATCTTTACGGGGATCGTATAACTATTCGCGAGATTAGATTCGCGACGCTGCTCTGCACTATGTATAGTAGTAGTAGTCTTTATATCTAAAAGGAGGATATATGCAGCTCACGATACAAGAGCTGTATAATCCCTCCTTACAACGTGATACACACTTGCTTCTTCGTTTCTCCCTTTTCTCTCTCGTTGGCAGCTCTCGGCTAATTAGCGCGATAAAAATCCGGCGCTGTTTGTCTTCGAAGCAGCTGTTCCTTCGAGATGATTCTTTTATCTGGTGGAAGCGTGGCTGAAAAAAAATGGCGTGAGCTCGAGTTTGACGCGTAATGCATTCCGGAAAGCCTATTATAAAGATTTATCTGAAAGTGCGAGAGAGAGAGAGAGAGAGAGAGAGAGAGAGAGAGCGCCTTGGAAGTTCGCGGTACTTTTGCGACGCTTTAACGAGAACTTACTTTAAAGTGGAACGTAAGATAGGGGAAAATGTAGATTCGAGTTGGAGCAAAGCTGGAGAGAGAAGAGAGAGAGAGAGAGAGAGAGAGAGAAAGCGAGATGGGTTACATCGAGGCTCCGAGATTTTGATAGGGTACTTGCTGATGGTGCCTTTTTTACGACTAGCTCTTCAGCTGCAAAAAGATAGTATTGTGGCTCGCACACTAGCACTGTAGAGGAGATGCCGCTGTCGTGATTACGGTGTGATGGTGATTTTTATTTTTTCTTCGGTTGCCTCGCAGCGCAACACACGATCTTCCGAGCGAGCAAGAACCATCTTTTTTTAAATCTGATTTAATTATAGCCCCACCGCGAAGACTACGATCCGATGGCAAACAAACCATTTCGTATCCAGAAAATAGAAAGCTATACGTCGCATAGGCGCGCGGACGACGACTATTTCACGCCGTGAAAAAAATCAATGGTTAACGAAAGCAAAAAGTCGCTCGAGCTATCGAGCATAAGGAACGTCGTAGTAGCACGTCGCGACGGCGTACGTAATGTAAGCTGCAGCCTTTCGTACTTGCACTATACTCGCATTACCGGCACGCCACTCGGTCAACGTACTTTTGTCAGCGGCCACGGCTGTTGCTATTTCAGGACGTTCGGCACGCGAATGTTGCGCGCGCGCGCGCGAGACTTTGGAGTCCGAATAATGCAAGAGCCAGCGCTGATTCCTCGAACTCGTCTTTGGACTACTACTGCGTTGGGCAAGGCTATACGGCTGTTGGTTATTATAGACGCTGATTGAAATAGCTATTGAATTTCGCCCGATGTCGATCAAGCCAAGCGCGGCACGACTGACCTTAACCTTTTGACCACTGACGTACGTGACGTCTGTGTTGTGCGAAGTTTACTTATATGCAGCTGTGTGTGCAATCAATTTGACGCTTGTTCTGTACTTTGACGTCATAATGACAAAAAATGGACGACATCGCGCTTGCAAACAAGAGTTGGTGAATAGTCTATGAGTTTTCGCGATGGGATAATTATAGCGTGCTTTGTCGCTGCTGTTGCTGACTCCGATCCTGTAATTGAAGCTGATTTAGCTGATGCTGTGTCAAGTCGATGTGTGTCAATTTTTCGATGATAATGATCGCGTGAAATCTATGGATAATAAAAGATTCGATGATGACAGAGCATTTTATGTCCAGCTGAATTGGAGCAGTCGGTGTCAGTTAGATTTAAAAATGCCTCTGAATGAATTATGTTAATCAATTTGATTAGATCATCATTAATTCTATCATAATGTAATTCTCAATTATGAACAATAACCTACATGTAAACATAAACTAACGCTCATGCCTCGGTGAAATACTAAATAAATTGAATTGAAATCATCTACTCATTTCCAAAATTTAATGGCAATTCAGTTACAATCACTTTTTAACGCTCAAATATATAGAATTAGTATTCAAAAGTACTCTTTGGGTTTCTCATTTTCGAGATGATGTCACAAAGTGAATAGCTTTAATTGCTTTTCATAACAGAATCGTCGAACACGATATGTGCTCTTTGTATAATTTATCAGTGAGTATAATGCTAATGCGCTGGCAAAACATAATCGTTTGACGTTTGACAACCCACGGTTATTCTAATGTAAGAAATAAACAAGCCGTTTGATGTTATTTTATAATTCATAAGCTCGTCAGAGTAATCAGCATGTGATAATTGATTAAAATTTTCAACTATTAAACGGTAATGCATTTCTCATTATTACCGTTCACCATAACCGCGGCTCGCTTATAATGAAGGTTGGGTTGCGGATTATCCGTACATCGCAATTACATTTCGCGTGCAATTCAATTGTTGCTCTAAACATCCATTGCTGTGAGGCGTCGATATATGTTTATATTTTCGCGGTTGCCGAACTGAACATCGCATGAACATCAACAACCCAAATTAAATCGACAAAGAATCGACGGTTATTCATCGTCCGAAAAAAAAGTTATTACCCATATGGAAGCGAGAGTACGATGGTTCCAGAAATAATCTCGTCGCGACACAGACGCCAGGAATTTTCAGTCTCATCTCAGCTTTTTATTCGCTCATGATATAACTCTATACATAGATCGAATGTCAAACAATCTTTTTTTTATAGAATGCCTCGACACGCATCGCCAGGCACTAAAAATATATCGAGTAGTGGCATAGCACTGACGACAACGTTTCCAAAGCGTCTCTCGCGAATCTGCCGTATCCATTAGCAGAGTGTGTGTGTGTGTGTGTGTGTATATATATATATATATACGCGTTAAGCCTCGGCAATTCATTAGAGGAAACTAGATGAGAAAATCCCCGCGTATAATTCAGCGGCTGACAAACAAGTCTACGGCGGCGGCGGTTTACAATGCGTTAACCGTGAAATTCGTTTCCTCTCTCTCTCTCTCTCTCTCCCTCGCATTCGGAAATTAGATTTAAAAGCAATTATGCGTATAGGCGGGTGCAGAAGGTTGACTTGGCCGCCGCAACAAGAGACACCGCGCGCACAAGCATCGGCTTTCGGCGAACAAAAGCGACGCGAAGCTACCCCAGCAGCAGCAGCAGCAGCACATCAGCGCTTACAGAATAGAATTTCGCGCTATCTCTCCCCGCAATGTGTCCGGTTGACTCGCGCAGCGACGACGTTTCTTTTTTTCCCTCCAACGAGCTTTTTACTTTCGAAGCGCGTCGCCGGTCCTCTCGCTACGAAAAAGCCTCGGCGAATAAGAGAGAGGAAAGAAAAACGAAAAACTCCGGGGACGTTTTTCTCTCCAACACACACACTCGCGTCGTCCCTCATAACCTTTCGACGCCAAGCTTCAGTCTTTCGCTTCCTCTTTCTCTCTTTCCCATTTCAACCGTATACACTTCGGTCCCGCGTGCAAGTCTTTCCGAACCTCCCAACCCTCCGGGCCTCGCAACTCTTTCTCTCGCAGCGACGCGTCTAGGTACAGGGCTGAATGGCCGGACGGACGATTCGCCCGGTGCGATTATGAGATTTCGCGCTCGTGTGTGAGGAGGAAGCCCGGTGTCTGGGGTTGCTCGACTCGCGTGTGTATATATATATATATATATATATGTATATATATGTATGTATAACTTGGATAAAGAGGAGATTTTTACTCGCCTACTATACTCCCCCTTTTTTCGCGAGTTCCCGCACACGCATACGGATAGACGTCTGCTGCGGCACGGTATGTTATATACATACACGATAAAAACTGCCTTTCAGGACTTCCCCACGGCAGCTGTCTGAGACCCATCCTTGCGGGTTAACTCGCTAATTAGCTAATTAGTTCAGTGTTCGCGTATATATAACACGCACCGCGAGAGATAGAGAGGAGCGTAGGCCGTGAATTGTTTTGTTCCAGCTTTTATCTCTCGTATATTCCCCGCCTTTTTGTACCACCCGCGCGTAGCTTTTTTTTTATTATATGGGCTTTGTAAGAGCGCAGGATTCAACGGGATTATATACGTAATACTCGGCACATTGACGCTGCTAATGCCGAGCTCGAGTAGATTTATTATTTAAGATGCGTCGACGGGGTGAAATGCTTTTAATNCCCCTTTTTTCGCGAGTTCCCGCACACGCATACGGATAGACGTCTGCTGCGGCACGGTATGTTATATACATACACGATAAAAACTGCCTTTCAGGACTTCCCCACGGCAGCTGTCTGAGACCCATCCTTGCGGGTTAACTCGCTAATTAGCTAATTAGTTCAGTGTTCGCGTATATATAACACGCACCGCGAGAGATAGAGAGGAGCGTAGGCCGTGAATTGTTTTGTTCCAGCTTTTATCTCTCGTATATTCCCCGCCTTTTTGTACCACCCGCGCGTAGCTTTTTTTTTATTATATGGGCTTTGTAAGAGCGCAGGATTCAACGGGATTATATACGTAATACTCGGCACATTGACGCTGCTAATGCCGAGCTCGAGTAGATTTATTATTTAAGATGCGTCGACGGGGTGAAATGCTTTTAATGTTTTGACGATTGCTTGCTTATATACCCCCGACTGTGTGCGCGTGTACACACAGCAAGTCTCCGGGGATTTCTGTTTCTTCTTGCTGAATACCTGAGTTGGTGTACACAGCCGCGTCTTTTCAATTTCCATACATGGACTTGTGAATTATTTTAGGTATACATATTTAATACCCACGAGATATTATTGGTGCCAGCTGAGCCATCGAATGAATTTCCTATGAATCAAGCATCCGGATCGAAGTTTCCATCCGAATGAAATCACGTTGAAAATAACGTTAATAAACTCCAAGAGTCGTCCATAACGTCGATAGCGTTGAAAATAACGGTAAATGAAATTTTCGCTCCCACAGAGAGTAGCTCCTACTCCTCTCATCTCGTTCACGCGACGACTCGAGACAGATTCGACATTAGATATCAGAGCCAATAGATATATACCTATAGAGGAGCTAAGCGCGTGCAGCTCGAAAAATCGCCAAGGTGAAAAGCAATTCGAGGGCGTGCGCACGGCTTCATCTTGCCGCGCTATCGGAGCCCCCGGCGCGCAGCCGATTCTTTCCCACGCGCGCTTATCTCCCTCGGAAAATCCAAGAGCGCGCGCTCGCGGCCGGCTTCTGCTTTACTTCTCCCCTTCGTTTTTCTTTTAATGAAAAGCCCGATCGTCCCGGGGCCGTCCATTGAAGGCGAGATTGTAGCCGCGGCGGTGGTGGTGGTGGTGGTAGCGGCGCAGGGAGCCCTGATTGCTCCGCAACTTTCGCTGCACTATATATACCGCTGTGGAGCCGGGAAATAGAGGTTATATATTCTCTCGCGAGCAAACGAACGAGAGAAGCGTCCCGAAGATGAACTTGGGGTGTATATAAGACACGCGCAGGAGTGAGAATGGCTTGGTTGAGCTCGATCGGGATTAACGTGACTACGCGCTGGCCAAATTAAAAGGGGTTATTAAATATTTACCTGTAACTATGAGCTTACATCCGAGAACACCAGAAATTTCCAATTTTGAAGCTTTTGCTCGAAAAGAAAAATTGATAGAATTAAGTTTTTTGCGCTTTCTCTATACACGGCAATGAATGGAACGTATACTACAAATATTGGGACGACTTTTAATTTAATTACGTCGACGCACGCGACTATTGCCAATTCATTAATGACTACTTAAGAGTCGCAGGGAACGTAGACGACAAATGAAACATTCTTTGACAAATGAAAGCCGCTTTTAATTCATCATCTATGTCATGTATTAATTAGCTTTATAAATGAAATTAAAAATAATTAAAACGAATATTACTTTTTATATAGCGTTAACTTGTTACAATACAATTGAAGAAAATGAATGTAAAAGGCGCTTAAATGGTATATAGGCCGATTTCGCGTTAACAATACGCCACACAATGATTCCCAGCAGCGACACGCCCAGGCTCATTATTCTGTTCGTTGGAGCAAGTTAAAGTGCATTGTCACTCGCAAAAAGCACCACTGTAGGGCTCATACTGGCTAAATTATATTTAACTACGGCGCGCTGGAATGGGTTTATGCTAAAGTTAAAAGTAGAGTCGGAAACATGCTATTTTTCGAAAAGTCTCACTCCATGTGATACGTCGAAGTTGTAGAAAACATAGCTAATGATTTTCCGTTATTTTTCCTTTATTTTTCATAGAACACAAATCCCCGTTGCAAATACATCCTAACATAAGAGCTTCTCATTAACTTTTTATCACATATCTCCTCGGCAAGTTGCGCACTCCGCGCTCAGTAGTGGCGTTCTTGCAAACGTGTTACTCGTTATTTTCTGCAAGAATCTGTTTGAGTTTTAACGAATAAAGAATGGAAAAGAGCGACCTTTTTCCACGTGTAAAAATGAGAGCGAGAAAGAAAGATCACCGCGGCGAAATAGAGGCCAGGGAAAAAGATCGCCGTGGCGAGTCTTCCCACATGCGCAAGGGAGCGCACGACAGAAAGAGAGAAAGAGAACAAGGTAAAACTGGCCAACGCAGTAGCTCTGGACGGCGAGAAACCAAAGGTGCACAGGTTGCGACGTCCAGCGCTGCTGCTGCGGCTCTGGTAGTAATTCCTCGCAGCTTATATTACTCAACAAAAGGAAACAAACAAAGCCCAGCTGGGCATGCTTCTGTGCCACTACTACGTTTTTTTAGCTCCCTCTTTTGGCTTGCGCTTCGCGCACACGACGTCCGACCAAGTTGCTCGTGCAGTATGTGTGTGTGTGTGTGTGCGTACTCTTTTTCCTTTTTTTTCTAATTCCTTTCGCCGTTAGTCCCCTGCGTATGTGTGTATATACGTAGAGCGCCACGGATTTTAATCGGCTGAATTTATTTTTTCGAGGGATTAGCCAGGCTACGCTAATAAAATGGTCGATTTAATTCAATATTGCGCGGCCGGAATCCATCGAAATCGCATAGGAAGTTGTGTTTTTTCGCGCAAGGAATCGAATGCCGGTGGTTAGAACGCGCTCTAGCTATCGGTTCGGCCGGGGCGAAGGATTTTCTGAAAATCAAAATTTTGCCGGCTCGCGAAATCAGGCTGGATGGACCTCTTTGCATCGATGCAGGAGAGACCCAACGGGCCTATGTGCTGACACTCAATTTTGTGGAATAATTGTTTGGTTTTCGTTTTGAAAATTAAACTTTTAGCGTAGGCAGACGCTTTTAAATCCAAAAGCGAAAATTTTCAACAGGCTACGTCACTCAAAATGGAAAAGGTCTGCGAATTTCTATGCACAACGTAGTCGAGCGTCTCCAATTACGAGAATAGCTGCGTAGACTTTGGCTTTTCCAGGTCAAGACGTGGAAAAATGAGGCTGAACGTTATACTACTAAAATGAACGTCTAAAGATTGCGTAATAAACTTTATCTACCGCACCAGTTTTATTTTACCGGATAGTCGTTTAAAAAACAAAGAAAATTCCCAGCATATTGAGTCTTCCAAATCGATAGAAGAATCATTTAGAATCCCAACAGTGGAGAAGCTCTTGGACTGCCGACGCACTTGCCTTAACCTGATTTACATTTCAGTGGAGCCGCCGTGCCGCTCAAAAGAGCAGAGCTACAACGACACTCGCCGAGTAAAGGGCTACGACCCTTGAAACGCTTTTCTTGCCGAGGCACTTTTGGTTTGCCAAAGAGAGAGAGAGAGAGAGAGAAAGCTTTTCTTTTCTGTGTATTCGATTCGTGGTGTGTCAAGAAGGCTTTGATCATTTTTGTATGCAACCTATAGCAGAGATTTATAATAATGCTAAGGGTTTTGTATCAACCTTGTGTATCCATTTAAGAGCAGAAAGTATAAGGTAATGAGGTAAGTTAAAAAGTTTAAACTGCAAAATTCTTAAAGATTTTCTTCGCGTTCATTACGCTACTGCATCGATGCTTAAACATCGTCGGTATAAAAATCACGAAACAAAAGCAATGACCTTCGTAAGCTTCTCTCTCATCTCTTTAACTTTTTATGATTCTTTCGCAAAATTTTTATAAGAATATAAAATTCGAAACAAATTTATAAAATTGAAGCTGTAAACTAAATTAGGTCGTAAAGAAAAATGAAATTTCGTAACTTTGAAATAAATTTAGAAGAAGTAGAAGAACAAAGTTATACCATCTCTGCGAGAGCCCTGGTGTGTGTATCGTTATACTGTTATCTAACCTGAAGCAATCTTTTAAAGAAAAAGAGCTAGAATCCCAGGAGTCTTTGTGTCTCTTATTTACCGTGGACAAACTTGGCAATCGGCTATTAGTCAGCCAGCTGAATTAAACGAGACTGTGCGGCTAACGTCGTTCTACCAGTGTAAACGGACGGTGGCTCGTTTCGCCGACCGCAAGCGTAGGTCAAAGCAGCCCAATTCCCGTGCAAGCTGCGTTTAATGACATTAATATCGGCGTGCGTGACGTGTATATCTTTATACGCATGGTCAATCTTGCTTAAACGCGTATATGCCGCCATCAAAATTTTAGTAAGCCCCCGTAGCTACACCGCGTTAATCATCTCAATTGAAATCGTAATTTATTAGTGTGGGCATAAGCAATGGATTGCTCTTGATTCATCGATTACTGAATGAATAACAATTATACGCTGTTTTTCAACAACGCAACGCCACAAGTACGTTTAACTGAAAATTTAGAAAATTTTAAATATTCGCTCGAGAGGTGAGTTGAAGTGTCGCATATATTTAGCAATATTCCCGCAGAGAGAAGCGCATATTCACGTAGACGCGTAAAGGACGTAGTCAGTTCGCTGCCGTTAGCGTCGCGCATACGTCGCGTGGATACCTCTGCTGCTGCTGCTACTGCACTTTCATCCCCCGTGGCAGTAGTGGACGAGTAGAATGCGTATACGGAGGACATAGACGCGCTTCAGGGGACCAATTTGGCTGGCGGCCAGGGTTGTAATTTATTTACGCGACTCGCGCGCGCGCGAACCTGCTCATCGTGCCGCGCTCTATGGTCCTGGTCGTCGTCGACGTCGTTTATCGAAGCGAAATGAACGCATCAGAGAGAGAAGCTGGAAGAAAAAGGATCATGTGTGCGAGCTATATATAGCTTCGACTTAATTGGAGCTTAATGCGAGAGAATCTGTCACGCGTGAGCGCTTTTAGCTTATATAATATTAAACGTATATAATACATTGTGCAGCTGGCTTCAGTTTTTGAGATCGCGCAATAGGAATTAAAATGTCAACTGTATATAAGGTGAGAGTTCATTAGCTCGATCGCATCATTAAAACGTTCTGCTAATTACGCACTGCGTTATATACCATGCCAATCATGGAATTATAGGTCAGACGTAATATAAATAATTGCGTAATCTGAATTCAAAAGTTCTACTTTAGAAAATTGTCTCATTTAAAGTTGCCGGACTTGAGAATCGCATCTTTTCATTAGCGAATTTCCATTTATTTTATTTTTGTTCGTCAGGACTGCTCCGCGACCGCCACAAAGAATATTCCCGAGTTATTATGTATACTCGTATAACGTTTGAAATTCACATTGCGAGAAACTCGGAAAATTGGTTTCTCAAATTAAATTTTAAACTACTGTTAAATTGAAAGTGTAACAAGATGCCAAGAGAACGTTCAAAAGAAACCCTGAAAGTTATCCGAGTTCTCCTTGAAAACACGTTTCGTCTTTCAGTTCATAACAGTTTAGAACTTTTAAAACTCGACACGGAAGAAGGATGTGTGCTCGGCTACAAATGTATGTGTATGTTATTGATCTCGCCCATTGCGAATACAGACTCCCTCTCTCGCAAAAAACTTTCAGCCCCCGAGGAGTTTTCCTACACCCTTATTTGAGCCCCAACAGCAGCGTCTGGCTTATATCAATCAATTTCTAACCTTTTCCAGATATAGACTCGATGCGCGCATCTGCTTATTCGGAAACTCTGTAAAATACGCGGCACTACAGCTTTTCCGAAAGTATATAACCTTCCTCGATAGTCATAAAGTGTGCATATAGTAACGCTACAGCGTCGTATCGATTGTGACAGTCGCGAGTCATAAGAGCCGCCCCTATACCACACGTCGTGTATACACGTGTAGGTATATACGTGAACAGTTACCAACGAGCCGCGACCCGCTGGCCCAGATTCCGTCGACTAGCAAGCGCGACGCAATCGTTCAAGTCAAACAAGCAATAAGCCCGCCGCCTTACTCCCCCCTGTCTCGATCTTTCCGCTGTACTGTACACGCAAATAACACGCTCGAAACATCGAGTAGAGTCTTGATCCTTAATAGTATAAACACGGCGAGTGTATATAACCCGCCGGCGTGTGTACGATATATATAGCTCCTTCGAAACTCGCGTAGCGTATATATATAGACAGAGCGATGTATATAGTATAGACACGGCCAAACGAACAAACGCGAGTCAGAGGATGTTTGGGGTTTCGCGATTGGCGAAACACGTGTAGTTGTCCGTTCAGAGAGGGCTTGCAGGAGTGATGCGGTAGTAGCGGGACGCAAGAGGCTAATCGCTCGTCGGCCCTCGCGTATAGAGCCCAAGTGCATTGTCGCGCGCGTGCCACTCGGTGTTTATTGTAGACATATATATATCTATATACGTGCGGCTGGGGTAGAGGCGGCAGTCGGCCAACGGAGACGCGCTCACCTACAGCAAGCCTGGGATTTAACCGTTCGGGAATTGTCGCGCCTGTGCGGAGCTGTAAAACAGGAAATAAAGGCATTCATTAGTGTGAGGCAGCGGCATCGACGTTGCCGTACATAGCTGTGTCACGCTGCTGACGAGCTGTGTATGTCTATATCTATACTGGACAGTAGGAGGGACAGTTTAGAGCGCTGGTACATGGAATTCGCATGTGCGAAGCCGACTGCTTTCATTGCCGCGCTCGCGTACCATTATCCGGCTTCTGTAAACAAGCGTGAGTAGGTAAACTGTGCGGCTACGAGCTCATGCGGGTACGAGCTCATGCGGGTACGAGCTCATGCGGGTACGAGCTCATCTGCGAGTCATCCCTGCCAGCTCGCACCGCTACCAGCTGACCCCCTACCAGCTGACCCCTACCAGCTCACCCCAGGTACGCGAAAAAAATTTATCTGCGGCCGAGATTTGAACCCGGTGCCTTACCCAGCAGGCCGCGATCTTACCCTCGACCTACCCGCACTTTCAAGCCTCAGTTTCTGAAACATTTTAGCGTCTTCCGTTGCCAAGCCAGTGTCTTAAGCGGTATCGCAAGCATTCGAGAGCCTCGGCGATTCCCCCTCCAGCGCTATGAGCGAGAGATCTCTTCCCCACCGCCCACGGCTATTGGTCGGTAAAGAAGCGCGTGAAGGAATAAAATAGAGCGCGTTTGACGGGCGTATTAGTCTTCATCAAGCGATACGAGCAGTATGAGAGTTGGTGATAGAAAGAGTGCGAATTGCACCCGGCGCAGCTACGCTTGGAAGCGCGCCGAGCAGACGACACCTGAGCCAGCAAGGCCATGAGCGAGCAGTGTCACCGAAGGAAAAAAAGAATAGAAGCTTGAATAATTTATCCACCAGCCCTTTCAGGTCCACATAATTTTAACGTTAGAACGACTATGACCTCGAGCCTTTCAGAAAAAAAGAAATGCGTGGCTCTCTCGCGCCGAACCCCTCTCTCGCCGCAGCGACTTCTGACAGCGCTCGCAAGCTCCCCTCTCACAGCCGCTCATTGGCTCTGGCAGAGGAGCGCGTTGGCAGCGTTCCCTCTCTCTCACCACTCGCGCAAGTCGTCAATGCGTGCGGATTGCAATCGCTCGCCCCGAAGCATTTCCGATACCCCCACTCCTTCTTCGCACCGCTATTGGCTCGCGTGTACAAGAAACGCGCGTGAAGGAATAATTAGAGCGCGTCTTTGACGAGCCGGTATCAGCTCGTTCCTGAAAATTGAAGCCAGTCAACAGCAGAACCTCTTCGGCAGACCGCAGTCATTGCGCGAGGGAGTCTTTACCGTGTTCATCTGTGGAAGTCGCTTTGCGTCCAAACAGAGTAATGCAGTTAAGTTTCGCTCGTCAATGACTGTGGCATATAATCCGGAGAAAGGGGCGCTAAGAGTCCGCAGAGGCGACCATTTACACCGGTAGCAGAGCCCTTTCGCCGAGGACGCCTGGGATGCGCACAAACCAAAACGACGCATCTTCAAGCCACGCGGGACGAGGAGGGGTGGTCAACTGGCGCACCTTCTCGCCTAAGAAGATTTCGAACGGCCGATCATTATTAAGGCGACAAAGAGCGCCTCGCAGCCGCAGCAAGGAACGACACGGGAGCTGCGTAAACAAACACGCAAAGCCACGCTACGTCAGCCCCAAGGCAAGCCTGAGTCAATCAAAAAAGACCAATCGGCCCCTTTTCAGGGCCACAATACTTTTACACGTGGGAAAAACTGTTTCCCCTTCCTCCCTCGCTAGGCATTAAAAAGAATGATCGCCCCAAAGAAATAAGAGCTTGTATTCTATCGACGATCTTCCAAGATGTGCGTATCCTCAGAGCCATAAGTTCCGATGAAGAGACGACATGAAGGAGGAAGAACGAATATTTCAAATGATTTTGTATCAAGCGATTGATGCAAGTTCATTTGGAAGTCACTTGCTCGCATCCACACGTCGGAATATCGAGGATCGTGAGAAGATGTTCGAGCGTCTTGTTACGAAATTCCAAGGGTATACCTCGACTGCAGGACGACTAATAATGCAAATTCGCCCTTTCAGGCCACCAATGAATTTTAACCTAAGGAAAAAACTATTTACCCCACCATCATCCATCGCCCAGAGTATAAATATCTGCACGTCTCGAGTGAGAGTTCATTCTTCCAGTTCAATGGTGCAGACAAGCCTGTCATACGACCTTGCGACTCTCCAAGAGCTCGATCCTCGGAGAGACAGGATCCACGAGACGTCTGAACTTTTCACGGTCATCTCTACGAGCGAAGAGGAGGATGAGACAGACGTTGTCAGGCGCATTCTCCATACTAGAGCTTCTTGGCTTGGGAGACGCAAGAGGTACAGTCACCACCAATCTACTGTCAAGCGATCATTCATCCCCGTCATCGTCCACCGAGCTCATACTCATATCTTGTACAGTAGGCGCAAAATCAAACACCTTTCAGGGCTACCAATATAATCAAACGTAATAACATCTGATTTTGTGTTTTCTATAACCTGAAAAAATGTCTCAAAAGAAGGAGATATGTTGAACGCAAAGGCCTTGTACGAAATCCCTCGAGACCTAAAAGATTCAAACAAGTTCGATCAATCGTTCCTCCTTTTTAGACAGTTAGAGAAAAGGATCCGAGAAATGTTCCCAACCTGCCACTCTCCCTCCCTCTCATGGACTATGGATTATTGAATAATCTACCCCACATAGCATTAACGCCATCTTTGGAATTAGTGATAAAAGGCGCAGCCGAGCGGTAAAAACATCAGAAAATTCTGAGTCTTCGAGCAGAGAACACACACAGAAGTAATCAATAGCAAAAAGAAAAAATGGAACTCATCGTCGACATCAAGGCTTTTCAAACTCTGCACGGGACTCATGCCCCAGGGAGATATCAATCGTTAGCGAGTTTCTACAGCAACGAAAACGCGAAGCCGAAGACCATCCTCATAGGCCGGCCCAAAATTGCTTGTCCAGACATATTGGGCAGATACACGCCTCTATGAACCAGGGCTCACGAAGTCATTTACATGCAATCGTCTGGATTGGATGGCCGACGCTTCCCTACCTGCAGTTTGGAAGGAAATTCTAGAACGAGGAATTCCTTTACGCGCTGATAAAATATCGTTGAAAGGGCGCGGATTTAAGAAGTCGATTATAAGTCAACTTTATCCAAAGTTGAAAGTGGTCGACTTGGCCGATATGGCTGCCGCCTGCGTGACTCTGTGCAGGGCGCTTTACAACTGCGACACACAGAGCAGCAAGGAATCCGGTTATTGTGCGAGTAGTCCAAGAATTGAAGACATGGCTGAAAAACTATTGGATGTAGTGTTTGTAGATAAATTTGTGAATAAAAATAATATAAAAATAAAAAATAAAAAAAAAATAAATAATAAAAAAACTTGTCGTTTTCACGACAAAAAATTTACAACGTGATGAATGAATCTAATGAATGCGCACCTTTCTCGCCGCATCTCTTCTGCTTGCTATAAAGGACGTCTGCGGGATGAGCGAGTCATTATTCGATGCAACTCTCGAACGAGAAACCATGTGGGCCCTACGAGTCGTTCTCGGAACATTGTCCTTCTCAAGCGTTCCTGATCTGGTACTACGACTGGACGACAGCGGCGGCCATGAGATCTTCCGAGAAGCTTCGCGAAACTACTACCACTACTCGAGCGAGAATGACGTCGACTACGCGTT
>CM053169.1:4953436-5004315 GCA_012977825.3 Pteromalus puparum
ATGGATAAATACGAATGAAAATGTTTAGCTGAATTCGTCTCAATTAATTGTACATTACCAAACGAGTATAATTCCTCCTGAAAATTTTTAATCAAAAACCCAATGTCACTCTAGCAGAAGAACGCGTCAACAGCCACATCTCAGCGCATCAGTGACTAGTGAGCAATCCGTTCGTTCACTCATCGTAGCTAGACCGCGGCTGTGCAGTCATCCGCTATCGTTTTCTCCGATCCGTAGAGCTACGGGTCACGTGTATTTATCCTACATAGTAACCGCTTGCTGGGCCAACAAGGAATCGCGCATCCGCAAACGACTGGAAGGGATCGACGGGAGAGGCTCTGCAGAGACAACTTTGTGTCTGGACCAGCAATATAGCTCGAGGGGCTTTTCTCAAAAGCTACCGCGATATCGAACGACGGATTTGGAGCAATCGGTGGCAGCTCGACGACACGCAGCTGCGCGCACGACAATAAGCTCATCGAGTGCTTTCCAGCCGCAAGCTCGCGCGCTGCATCTCGTTAAGCTTTGCGGGTAGCTACTATACGACGTTCCGCTACTCCCCCCCCTTTCTCTCTCTTGTGGCTTTGCGCATCCATCCGTCCTCGTTATAATTCGCTTCTTTGCGCTTTCCAATTTAATTCAGACTCGTTCGAATCTGCGTTTTGCCGCGCTTTTCTGGATCGATGCTGTTTTTTTCTCTCGGCATAAAGCAGCTTTGAGTTGAAGATCTTGAAAGGGTTTTTGTCGGCAGCTGGGGAAGGCCTCGCGGCAATTGAGGAAACAAAGCGCGGTCGGACAAAGAGGATTACTTTGCGGCGTAAAAAATGTCATTCAGCCATTTAAATCTTGAAAAAAAAAAAAACAAACAAACAATCGCTTGTCGGGCGCCGCACAAACCTCTTCGTGCCTCAAGCCTCTGATTTCTGCGTTTGATATCGCCAGCTCGAGTTGACGCTTTCAGAAGACTTTCAACTGCTGGTTCAAAGAGTTCCTCTTGAAGACCAAAGCGATTTTCGCGCTCACTGAGACTGTCACTTTTACACGACTGGGTCATCATAAACGCCTAGTTATTAGCATATCTCTAATGGGATATACAGACTGCACCTGCCCGAAATCGAATGCTCGCGGCTGTAAACACAATGCAAGCACAACACACTCGTCTGGTCTAAGTAAGGGCGAGAGAGTCCGACGAATCAGGTCGCAGCTCAAGCCGAAGCTCGAGCATTAGGCAGCAGCAGCAGCAGTGAAGCTTGGGCGCGTCGAGTAGGGCAGCCGGTGGTACTCGGGTACTGCTGCCAGCCTCTCTGCTCGCGCGCGAGCTTGCAAGTGACCGTACATCAAAGCGCTTTAGCCTTAACCTCGATATATCTCGAGCCATCTATCTTGCGGTGTGGCCTGCAGATCGACGCTTGACCGCACGAGAGATGCAGCCCTACTCGTGACACTCGCTCTCTCTCTCTCTCTCTATGATCCTCGAGTCTCGGCACTGCGGATTTTACTAGCGGGCCAGGCTAGAGAATACGAATTTCGTTGAGGGAAAAGAAGCGAACCACTCGAGGGCCAACCTCGTCGCAGCTCTCGACCTTTCGAGACTCGTTGTGTTGCCAGCTTTTCGACTCTGATCTCTCCCTTTCTCGGCAATTTTCGAAGGTCCCTATTCTTCTCTCTCGGCCTTTTTCTTTTGAGACCGTACATTTCGGCTCGTATATATATATATATATATATACACAATATGTAGGACACACAAATCAAGCGAGTTATATTCGCATGGGTGTACGAGTCGGATGAATATTCGAGGGCTGGTATATATCGCGTCTCTAAATTTTTCACGGTTCATGTTCGACGTATAAATAGACGAATTGATATGCGCATATCCATGAAAGCACTGCGGCTATAGGATAAAAATATCCGACAGAGAGCTGTCGAAAAAAGTTGCCGAGCGTACATGTTTATTATACACACGTGCTTGTATATATACGGCGGACACGCGATTCATCATATTCATATCCATTACGCGCGCGCGTGGGAGAGGCTGTGCGCGAATTTTTCCATTCTGATTGCCTCTTTCGCTCACCCCGTGTAGTCTATATAATTCGTGTACACACTGTAGTGGACACCTCCCTCCCTTGGTATAAATAATCTCATCCGGGGTGAAAAAGTAGCCGGCGGTCTCTCGCTGCAACAATGTTTACCCGTGTCTTGTTATGAATCACAACACAGTTCAAGATATGCGTAAGATGAGCGAACTGTGTGCCTGAGGCCCAGCTGTTGTTATGTCTGCGTCAAGCTCATCCAGACGCAAATTGTAATTTACGTTTAATTCGCGTTTGCGTAACATAATTACATAACAATTTTTTTCGGCAAAGCGACAACAAACGCGTCGAAGATCAAATATTTACACATTCACAGCTTTTGCGTGTCTCATTACACGCTTTATAACAGCCGCGCTGCTGCGGTGCTTGAAAAATTTACATCAGGCATACCTCTGTCTCTCTCTCTCTCTCTCTCTCTCTCTCTCTTTCTCAATCCCGCGAAATTAACATCAGCAAATCAGGCCGCAGAAAAGATTGCATTCGCCGGCAGTTTAATTTTCGAGCTCTCTCCGACATTAAAGTGCTCTCTCTGAATTGTATACGCGTATACACACTGGGCTCGTTGCTCGCTTCTTAATTATTCCGCGATATCTGGCACTGCGCTTGCTCTCCGCGTTGTTAACAAACTTTCCTCCTCTACAGCACCGTTTGACTTATTATTATACAAAAGTGGCTCTACCCTCTTACTCGCTGGGATTTTTATCCTTTTCTCGCGCTGGCACGCCGCGAAACTACTTAAACTTGTAAATTCTGGGATGCCAGCTGCTGTTGGCCATTTTGATGCGAAGCTAAAGCATACAATAGCTTTCTTCTTCTGTCGACACTGCAGAGCTTTCGTTTATTCGTCGTGTTGCTCATCTCGCTTTAAAAGGCAAACGCCACATGGATTTTATTCAACGCGAAAAAAAAAATAAACATATTTTCGTCACCGTCACGCTGAGCAAAATGCAATTATGTTCCCGTCGGGAGATTTTGCACCGACGCAAAGCGACGACAGCTCTGATGACATTTGCGCGCTGATTATAAAACAAAGAGCGCATAATGAGCTCTCTTTACGCTGACGCGGAAACGTTGTCGTATTTCAACAGTGAGTGCATAATGAGAGTCCTCTATTTAAATGACAAGCGTCGTAGCGCACATCAGAATGCATTGAAAACGAAGAAGTTCTCAGTATGTCGTGTCACGTCTCGAGTCGTAAGGTAAATTTAAAATGGAAAAACACAATTTCGAGGTGGCTATAGGAAGCCCGAGGGTATCTCTGTGTAAACCACAGCTTCGACATAATGAAAGATAGAAACCAGCTGGGAAGAGCAGGAGAGAAAAACAAAAGTAAAGAAAACGGACAAAGAGAAGCTCAGAGCTCGTACCTACTATAGAGAGATAGAGACTTAGAAACTGCCGCGTCCCTCTCGCGCTCACGCAGCCCCAGGGGAATCTGCATTGAAACGCGCTCAAAATGCAAATGCGAATACGTCGACGGCGTCGTCGTTGGTGGGTGCAACGGTAGGTGCTGGTAATTGTAACTGCTTGACTGGACGCTTGCGAAGTACGAGAGAGGCTACTATACTCTCCGGATGGCCCTAACACTATACCGCCGCGACGCTATCTCGGTGCCGTTTACTCGCCGAGCGGGCTTTGTAAATTCGACACTTACTTCCGCTCAAATCGCCTAATAAATCGCCGGACTATATATACCCACAGAGTCGCGTATAGAAGCTGCGTGAATAAACGTACTACCTCCCGACCAAGTTACACGACTACTCGTATTAAACTCTCCACTGCGAGGCGGATTTGCCGGAGATTATGTGTGCACCGCTAGTATACTTTTCTCTACTGCGATACGGCAGTCTTATAATTATGTGGTAAAAGGCGTTGAGAAGTTTAACTATATAATTATTGAGAAGTTCAGTTATATGAAGAAATTTAGTCTAACGTTTCTTACAAAAACGCGGGAATTTTTCGATTTTCACCAAGTTAGAGCAACGCGTAATTTACATAGAAGTCGGTCTCGGCGGCTATTTTCCACCGGAATGAAATTATGCAAACGACGCTAAAGGATAATATTTTTCTTAATCCACGATGAATATCCATCTCTTGAACGAGCTGCCGGCTCTCCTGCAAATATACTCAAGTAGAACAAAATAAACTAGGTCTATATCCCGTGGAACGAGAAGAGAGCTAATTACTTTGAAAAAATATAAATTCACTCTACGTACGGGCCGGAGTTATTTTAATTTTTCCAGCTTTTGATCAAAGCCCGCCGCCGGAAGAAGAAAATCTTTCTCATCGCTATACGCTGGCGGAATCTTGCAATTAAAACAGATCGCAACGCTGCAAGAGGTACTGCCGCGGCATTTCCGTTAAACTTCAGCCGAAAGCAACTATATAGAGCCGAAGTGTGTATGCAGCTGGAACAAGAGGGAAAATTTAGCGGCTGCATTCACACATGGAGAGAGAGAGTATACGTGCGCGTATTTTCTGCTCCGTCGAAACTACAACGCTCGCGCCTGTCTATACCTATAGACTTTATTTATCTCTGTTTCTCCGTAGTTACAAACTGGCCCTGATAAACCAGACCACGTCTTACAGGTATACGCTTTCTCGGCTCTCTGTGCGTTTATACTTATATGTATATATGGTATATACGCAGACACACGAAGCAGAGTAGTATAGTAGGGCGGAGGTGGCAAAACTTACTTCCCTCAGCGAAATCCTTGCGGGTGGCAGTTTCTCCTTTGTAGAGAGCCGACGCCACCGCTGCCGCGATATTTCACACGGCTAAGGCGTATAAATCTTTCGCTTTCCGCCCGCGCCGCGGAGGCGGCGATAAAAACTTCTTATTTCGCGACCTGCGGTAGTGGTAAAAATACAATAACTTCATTACTCTCGCGTGAGCCTGCAGTGACGGTATATCGCGTTAATACGCAGGTGTACAGTATCAGTCAGCTCCATTTGACCCTGATTGACGCAAACGTATATATGTGGAATATACTCTCGCTAATTCGGGTCACTTCGAAAGCATTTGGAAAGCGCGATCGAATGAAAAAGAAAAATACCGCGTATATATGAATATAATAATATTCGCGTTTGGCGAAAAATTTATTTTTCGCATATCCGAAAGAGAGAGGATACTGCAATGCTATCACACGCACACGCACACAACACACACATACACACCAACTCCGTTCCATTATCAGCTTTATGATCGAGTGCCCGAGAAGCGACGCTAGAGAGAAAGTTTATTATACGTGTCACACACGCACTACGTTCCACACACACACACACACACATATACGCGCTCAGGAGAGGGTAAAAGCTTTTACGCCGACGCGGATTTAACCCCCACTGCAATTTGTCGGAAGGACAGTGGCGATCGTCCCGCGGCGATATGGCTCCCTTCGGATTCGATTTTAATTCAACTATGCGAGATAGCTGCAGCAGCGCGTTGCAGTAAAGTAGCCAGCTCGCTACCGCTGCTGGCCAAGAGATCGCTAATAAATCTACCAGGTGTAATCTAATTTCCCGCCGATGTGCGTATACGCCGGCCAGACGCGATCGTTATTATGAGTGTGTGCCGAGAGCTCCATATATCTATATACCTATATACATATAACGGCCTGAGAGAGATTGGCCAGTGCGCGAGCGAAGCTTAGGTGTGGATTATGAGGCAGGACGCGTAATTTTTCAAGGAATAAAAATTTTAACCGAGAGCGACTTTATTCGGCGGAAAATGTAAAGGGAATTGCTGGCGCGTTTTGGATGACTGAAAGTTTTATGAGGTGTGCTCGCGTGATGCTAAAAATAACGGCGCTTGGAACTTCTTTTGCGACACTACTCTGCGCAGCTCTGACGTTTCTTCTCGTAGTAACTGGGACTGCGATAGACATTCGGGAATATTCTTGGTCTTGTCAGAAGTTTTGAAAAAAAAAAATCATAAACGTTTACTCGTAAAGTGAGATTTTTAAAAATCAAGCTGTTTGATATAACGTTTATGACAAATTCTGTAGGTCTTCTGATCCAGGTTCATTAAAAATAACTGCTCCTATATGACATAATTGTGAATAAAAATTTCAAATTTGGCTTTTCATGTTCGTTTGACGAGCTGTATGAAACCAATATTTAAATCCAGCTGTCGGGGCTAATGAAGACCAGTCAAATGTAGCTTTGATTCACACGAATGATGGATTTCACGTTTATTATATTTATGTTCAAAATACTGTAGCAAGTTTATAAAGTTTTAACGCAAGCGCTTTTCCATGAAAATTTTTAGTGCACTTTTATTTGCGGATGACCCAAAACCAAAATAAAATTGATCCGTTGTGTTATCAAAAATACGAGCGTCCAAAGTTTGAAAACAAAAATTTGCCAACAGTATTGATACACGCACGTGTGAATTCTAGTGGAAATCATGCATCCGCTTGCGGTATATATTTTATTGGACAAACAGAAGAATGAAATTAACAGCGTTCTATTTTTCGCAATCAGCAAAATCCTCGTTCTCTTGCATCGCGATTGTTGTTATCGACTTTTTCAAAGAAAGCTGATTTTATAAATAAATTCTAATGGATAGGCAGTCATCAGCCCACAAAATCTAATTTTATTTTATCTTTTCTGTATTTCAGGTGAGTTGCCGTATAATTCCCCTCATTACGCATAACTGCAAATCCTGTCGAGAAGAGCCCGAGTAAGTAATGCTGCAAGCAAATATCAGAAAATAATCCAAAAAAGTTAAAAACCCTCTCTCCCTCCCATACACTCCGTAGCTCATAAATTTTTCTCGTGTTTCATACTTATAAGGCAGCTTATATATACAGCGCGCTGTAACCGGGAAAAGCAGAGAAAAAATCACTCCACGCGGTGGAAAGTTTTTAAAAAATTCCTCCTCCTTTCCGCTACTCTTGCGCAAAGTGGAAGTATATATATATATACACAGGGCAAAGGGAGAGAGAGAGAGAGAGAGTTAGCTCGCGGGGTTCGGTCGGTCGAGCACTCGATTTCATAAATCGCGGCGCCAAAGAGCTGCAGCAGTAGTAGCGCCGCGACGACTAGCTCGTGCGCGCGGAAGTGGCGTGCAGCAGCTCTTGCCACTTTTCACTTGGGCTCGCTCTCTCTCTCTCTCTCTCTCTCTCTCTCCCCTTTCTCTTTTTGCCCTTTTGGCGATGATTCCGCCAAGCCGAGACCTCCACACACACACACACACACACATACACCCCTTTACCGAAGAGTTTTATAAGTGTCGCGATACGTTAGTGCAGAAAGGGAACAGCATAGCTGGCGCAAGCCTTAAGGTGAGTTAAGAGGGCAAAAAGAAGCAAGCAAGCGCGAGTAAGCGCGAGAAAGATTGACTCCGGCGTTGTTAGTGCCAAAAGTTTTTCCGGGAAACGGCAGCCAGCCGGCCCCGACGATAGCGATCGCCCGGATTTGTTTCGACGTGGAGACGTGTATGTGTGGCCCACCGCGTTTACGGGGGAGGAAAACGATCTTGGAAATTATTCCCAGCGACTTATTGCTCGGGATGATCGCCCATTTTTCCGATACGCTGGCACATAATGGCCCCTGGGGCTGCTTCTACTTGCTGCTATACCGCTTCAGCTCTAAAGGCTGGAAATGATAAATAACGCTTCGCTTTCGTAGATTTTTGCGCCGAGCTGCAGAGAGAGAGAGAGAGAGAGAGAGAGAGAAGATGAATTAGAGGCGATTTGAGGTCCTCCTACAAGCGGTATGAATTTCTTGCTGCGATACCATCGACGAGCTATTCCACGAGTGCATTGTCAACTTCGTCATATGAAAAACTCTTTCCGCAGTTGACTCGAATATCAATTTCTTTTTCTCCCCGGAAAAAGCTTCAAACTCGGGCCCTCGTTATAAAGGCCGAAGGGATAAAAGCTTCGAAAAACTCTATTGTGCAATAACCTCGAAGCACCGGTGCTCCGAAAAAAAAAGAAAGAAAATCCTTCGCCGAGTATGAATATTGAGAGACTCGCACACGGGCCGAGAGCCACCTGTATATGAAGCGCCAAAAAAGGGAACTCTCTCTCTCTCTCTCTCTCTCTCTCTCTCTCTCTCTCTCTCTCTCGGGCAAAAAAAGAGAAAAAGGGCCGTTTTCAAGCGCAACTGGGCATTCCAATTCACCGCGGGGCGCCTCTCTCTTTGCATCGAAGCCAAAACGTGCCGGAAGTGGCGCCGCAGCTAGCCTCCCTCTCTCTCTCTTCAAAAAAAAAAAGCATTCGTTATCACCGCTCGGCGGTCGATGCGACTTCCTTGTTTTTTTTTTTCGCGCAGAACTCGCCCACGCGCGCCTATCGCGCCATAAATTCGAGCAACTTCCGATATTTTAAAGCGCGCGGTGAACCAGCGCGCAAGCCATTCATCAGGTGCCGGTACGCGCTGCTGTGCTGCTGCACTCGTGTAATTTTGCCGGCTCTGAAGCTTCGCAGAATAGACGGACGACGTGACAGGGCGTCGATAAGTTTTTGCGGTTGGATAGCGATTATGGAAATGAGAGTATAGAGTTATTTATTGCGCTCGTCTGGCTTTGAATTTATTGAAAAATTCCTCGATCTCTGAGTGATCTCTCTTCTGTAATTATAACGAAAATCGCAATTAACGTTCGTGACGCGTCTATGCTTTAAATTGAATCCATTGAATAAAATGTTTGTCGGAGTCTGACGGGGAGGAAAAAGGTCATAACCTCATCTCGTCTTCAATGGCCAATGAAAAATCCATTAAGAATCGCTACGCCGGGATGGCGAAAAAAAGTTTCTCAGAGATGCCAGAAAGCCCAAATTAAGGTATTGGAATGAGTCTGCGCTAGAAATAAGCATTTATCTCTTCGTTCCATCACTCCTCTTTTTCCTCTCGACTCCTTTAAGTCGAGTAATTGGCTGACTTCTTTCTCGGCTTCTTGACGAAGTTTCGGATGAAACACGCGAGCGAGCAAGTTGGCAGAAAAAAGAATACGGGGATGACTGCGACATAAATACCGAGCAAGCTTCCAAGTCGCGTCGTGTTCTAAAACGAAAAAAGTGACTTTGGCGTCGCAAAACCTCCGACGACGTTTGCGAGAAGCTTAAAAAAATACGCCGTCGTTATTCGAGCAGACAAGCATAATTAGATATGCCTTGGAAAAAAAAATTTGCACCGAGTCAGCTGTTATATAAGGGTTAGCCAAACTCTTAAAAATCAAATATCCGAAACAATTCAACCTTCGCCGCGAGAATGAATCATCGATTCCGCCTTCATTCTCACGTGATAAATTTCCGTACACTTCTTCAGCCATTCTATTCCTCATTCCTGAAAGTATATAGAGGAGCAGCGGCCAAAGTCGGCAAGTGGCTTTTGATTTATGAGAAGAGTTTTGTCGAGGGCGCGTCGGAACACGGAAACGAAACAGAGCGCTCGAACGCTCGCGTATATTTTAGATTACTAGAAAATCGTCATTTCCGCCAGCGGAGCCAAGATAAATCAGCCGCTCGTATACATTCTATTGTCGGCACGGCTGTAGGGCACAAAGATTGATTTGACTATCGGTTATCGATTTCATCCGGCCGCCGCAGTAATTTCCCGCTCATTTACATTACCGTAACGGAGAGAGCGAAGCACGTCAGCCAGATAAAATGACAGCCGGAGATAAGCCGCGCTTATGCACTGTGGCGCGTGTATTACCTTCGGGAGAGGTCTACGCACTGCTCGTGCGTCTGACCACACCCGCGCTCTTCTACTTGAATTTTAAAGACTTCCTTATATTACTCGTATCGTAAGCACGTCATCCGAACGATTTAACTCGGGCGAATAAACGTTCGAAAGCCTTAACAGCAACGTATAAAAAATGCCACCCCTCCGCCGCAATCTCCGCAAGCGTCTTATTTAGATCCTGGCAATGAAATTAAGCTCGCGCATCGTCCTCGGAAATCATCATGGAAATCTACACCGTAGCTCTACACGGCTCAAGATCCGCGATATCAAAGCTCCGTGTAATAAGGCTCGACAAAAATATTAGAGGCAGCTCACGCAGGGGGCGCAAGCGGATTATATAATACATACTCGGAATCGATAATGTGTATATAGCGACGCCGGCACGAAGCTGTGCGCCCGCGGACTTGAGCCAGTACAAAAGGAAGGGACGGGTATACGTACGTGTGTGTGTGTGTGTGTGTGTGTGTATAGGGCGAGGTTTGCTCTTTGGACCCGGAGAGAAAGATAATGGTCGCCCGAGGCAAAAGCCTGTATCGCGATAGTCACCGTCGCCTCCTCCTTGGTTTTCGTTATTCCCTTCTTTTTTTATCTTCCGCTATTCCTCCGTCCTGTTCGCCCTCGAGACACGCACGGCTCGTTTAAGCTTGCGGCGAACAAGGCTTTAAGAGGCTCCTTTTCGAATTTTAACCACGTGTCAATGCGAGCTTCCTATATAGGGTTGCGTTACGCTAGACTGTGCGAGCGTGTCATTGATAAAGATTTTAAGGGGCCCTCGAGGCGCGAGCTATTTTCGTTGTAGCAAAACACACTGGGACTCGTTCAGAACGTCGAGTGTTTATCTTGCATTCCGTCGAGAGAAAGAAAGAGAAAAAAAGCTCGGAGAGACAAAGAAAGGAAAAAAAACGAGGGAAAGGTCAACGAGGAGAGAAAACGGACATTTTGGAGAACAAATGAGCCCCACGTCGTCTGTCGGCTTTCTCGCAGATACGTCGGCCTTATCTGCGGGACTCTTTGTCACCTAAGCAGGCTGCTCGCGTAGACAGATGCTTATGGATAAGGATAGGAGACAGGCTCTCTCTCTCTCTCTCTTTCTCGGATAGTCGAGTAGTAGACGCAAAAAAAAAGAAGACGTACGAGGAGGAAAGGATTTGGAGAAGGCGGCGGAGATAAACTCTCGGCGAAACGAATCGAGGCCGCCGACGCGAGATTCGGAATTAATGAATTAAAAGGACAAATTGGTCTGGATTTTTATATCTCGAGGGATACGCGAATAAACTGAGAATATTAAAAAATGATATCCTTTAAAAAATAAAAAGCCAGCTGCGCACACGTATAGAACATCCAATTTCGGAGCGATAAGGTCGGCCAGCGCAGAGAGAATATCGTTACATTGTTAAGAAGAAAATTTTATTGTCATAAAAGCTAAAGAAGCTCGTTGGGCGTGTAATTCGAGATAGGCCCTCGGCACTGCGAAAGAGAAGAAGAAGAAGGCCAAAGAGAGAGACGAGAGAGCATCAGAGAATATAGAAACGAGCGAGCGACTACAGCGGCAAAGAAAGGAAGCAGCGCGAAAGAGAGAGAGAGAGAGAGAGAGAGAGAGAGAGAGAGAGAGAGAGAGAGATTACATTTTTATGCACCATAATTCAAGGAGAGACGAAGAAAGCCGGGTAATCGAGAAAAAGTGGAGAAACGAGGGCGGGGGGCGCGAAGGAGCGAAGGAGAGGAAGAGAAGACGAGGTCGGTAAGTTTCGCATTATGCCGCGAAGCGCGCGCTTCGCGAGCTTTAAACCACCCCTGTGCACTCGCATACAGACAGGAACCAACGGCAGCTAGCGCACGTCTCCTCGATCGACCTCCGCAGGGCTTTATCGCGGGAAACGGCGTCGTTATACTTATCGGTGAGGCACTACAAAAGGAATGAGAGACACGCCGGATTTCGCGACTTTTCTCTTTTCGACTTTCCCGTTTGCAGTCGGCAAATATTTTTCAGATATACGCGATGAGAGCCGCTTTTGTATGACGAATGATTTTCTTTTTTGTGCAGCTCTTTGCGCACGAGAGGAAGAAGATTATATAGAGTTGATTCAGATATCGAGGCGCGGCGCGTCGAACGTACGGAAACCTGTTTAATTCACCATTACTCGCACGGGGCCTTATTCTATTAGCGGTTGATCGTTTTAGATTCGATGCGGTCGATGTGGTGGCGGACTATTACCGAGATAGAATTCCAAATGACTATGCCAGAAGCAGGAGAGCCCTTGTCGAACGGAAAATCACCGCTCGTAATTGCGATTCGTTTGACGTTCTATTAGAGCTCGCGGTAATCGCTTTTCTGCGCTGCGATTATGAGCCGAAAGATAAATCCCGTATGTACGCGTATATATACTCGTTGCGAAAATCGATCTCCGGTTCTCGCACCGCTACGAGTTTCCTGGAAAACAGCAATGAGTGTCGCGCGAGACACGCCGAGCGACGTTTATTCAAATTTATGCTAACTTTACACACAGCCTGCGAGAGCTTGTACGCGGAATACAGCTCCGTGTGTGTCGGGAGTCATCGTTTTAAATGTTTTCGTTCCATTTGCCAGTGCAGTATATACCGGGTAAATCTGTGCTGCAGTATCATATACGCGCTGCATCGAGTGTACACAGAGCTTTTTCGGTTCTCCGAAAGTAGGTAAACGAGAAGCCCGGCGCTCTTTCGGAGAAAAACAACGGCTCGTATAATCCTGCACTGATGCTGTCCAGTCGACGTTATCGTCGTGTATGTATTATACGGCTATACGCGTAGCTTTTTCCAATGCAAACGGCGATGTGGAGGATTTTCCGCGACGCTGCGCGCACGAGGCATTAACAAGACCATAACGGGGTAGAAGTGCCGGAAAAAAGAGACGCCATTGATGCCGGCGTCGTCGTTGCAGCGATGGAAACAATAACGAGGCCGTGATGTGGTATGTGTATGCACGTTCGAGTTTTTTTTTTTTTTTTTTTTACTAGACTTTTTGTACAAAAAAAAATTCGAGCGTAATTCAATTCGCGAAGTATTCGTGCATTGTAACCACTGCAACAGCGAGGTTGTTAATAATTAACTTTGTATGCCTCCCCGACGTCAAAGCGCATTCCACAGAAAGCCGCGTTTCAACTTTTTAAAGCTTCTCTGTTCTTTTGCTGTTCTCATTGTCGGTGCAGAAGCTATGCTGATGCTACAGCAGCAGTCGGAAAAGAGAGTATACAGTTTTCAACGTTTCGAGCTGCTGCTGTACTTCATCTCGCACTTCAGAGTATAGCGTAACGAAGTCAAAGCCATTGCTCGTATTTACGAGAGGCTTATACACTGAAGTGGACAAATTGCTCTAGAAAAAAAAAAAAAAATTATCACAGCAGGGCTTTTTCCTTTGACGTGAATCTCGTCACATTCATTTTCGCAAGCGCACGCGCACGCGTCCAACGGCTTGGAATCGAATTTCCTGAGTTCATTATTTCGCTGTACAAACAAGGCCAGTCGGTCAGTGTATAGCCCTGTACAGCAACGGCAGCAGTAGTAGCCGGAAAATCCCTGGCGTGCGCTGCCGAGAGCTACCTTAAAGGTGATAGCTAAGGTCAACGTCTCTCTCAAACTGTGTGTGTATATACACGTGTATAGAGAAGCGGTCCTTTGCCCGGCTTACACCTTCGAATTTCCGTCTGAGCTAATCGAGGCTGTCTTGTTAGTTCTGAATTATGCATACAACAGCCCTGCCGCTGTCTTATCGGCTTTGCGTATTTTAAATTAAACGCTTATTATTATTTCACGATTAGACGTGCTTGCAAGACTTTGAGTAATGTAAGTTGTGACGCTTGCTCCTGCATATTTTGTATGAATGTTTCGCCTCTCTATATGTTCTTGTGTATTATAAAATTTCCAGCCGAATTGCTGTCGGTCGTGTTTGGAAATTGATTTACTTACACGCGGGGATCGGCTTGATTAATTGACGCGAGAATTTACCGAACATTTTCAGTTAAGCGATTAATCTTTCCTTGGGTTCTGGGTGTGCTTCTTATTTAATAATTATTGTTTATTCATATTTGCGCGACGCGACGACTCGTTGTGAAATCTGAACTGTTCAGCTAATATATTTTGTTTACACAGCCAAGGAATACATACTTATACTATGAATAAATTAATAGTACTTACTCGTCACTGCGTTTCTCAACCAACAGAATTCCAGCTTGTAATTTTCACATCAATGTTAACTAACGAATTCCGAGAATCCCGGGCGTTTCAAACATTATCGCAGTATATACGAATAATTCATCAAAGTCCAGCTAATAATATCCACTCACATATAATTACTATACCAAAATTCAGCTTTTAGTCGCTACAAACACAAATATTTAAATAAGCACAGAATTTTCATTCGAGTATACACTGCAATTTGTTATGTGTTAGCTCAGGGCGTAGAGCCACGGCATTACGCCGAGCGCAAGTTTATGCGCTCAGCGAAGGGTTAAAAAATGTCCTTCGGCCGCGTGTACACGAAGAGCTGCGCGTAAAAAAGGATAAGGTCGCTGTCGCGCGCTCGTTTTACCTTGCGAGGAGCAGCCCAGCAGGAGGAATAAAACGATGCAGAGGGTGAATTTCATAGCATTCAGGATGAGGTAAAGAAAAACAAATCCACACGGTATATTTAATTCTTGACCCGTGAATTAGATGATTCGCTAATGTGTACCTTTCCTCCGTATACTCTCTGCGTATTCTGCGGCAAAGTTTATCTAGCAAGCTTCACATATATAGATATATATTGAGAGATAGAGCGCATCTGGAGCGCTTCGAAAACACAAACTTGCCACTCGTCCAAATCCTCTTGAAGTTGAGAGCGCGAGCGCAGCGGGAGAAACAGTCGCTGCTGTAGAGACTCACTGGCTGATTTTCCATCGAGTCGCTCGCTTTTTTCTTTCGAAACTGTATGCGTAAACACGTCGTGTATGTGGATTCATCTCCGTGTGTGTGTGAGAGCAGTTATACAGGACTGTTCGAAAGTGCGCGTTTGGCTCTCGAACGTAGAGCAGCTGCTGAAAGTTAATGCATTCCTACTGCTCTTCTCTTTTGCCTTTCGAAGAAAATGGTATTGCGTGTTGAAATAAGCTTGAGTTATTGAAAAACATTGCTTGCTGACGTTCTCGGAAGGTCGATGATAGAAGTGGAAGGAATAAGAGAAAAGTATATACTAACAGCATCGTGTAACGCTCTGCATCTCGGGGAAAAGATATATTGAATTTTAAAAGTCGATCCTCTCGCGCTGCAAAAGCTGTAGTAGTATATAGATAGCTGAATAGGATCTCGTTTCACTTGCAGCAGAAAACGCGCACCGATCGCCTGACCGTATACGGACTCGTTCCACTGGTAGTATAGCCGCATTATCGCATTGATTCCTCAACCCTTGCCTTTCAATTTTGCGGCGGTTAGTTCGTTCGGAAGAGCTTGTAATCACTAGAAGCTCTGCTACTCATTCGTACACGGTTGCGCGCACGAAACGTGTATATAACAAGCTGCAGCGGCACGCGACGCTTGAAATCCGGTCCGTTATACAGTTTCTATATACCACGAAAATGAGAGCCTAAGAGAAAGAAAGAGGGACAAAGATTGAGGGTTAGAGAGAGAGAGAGGGAGAGAGAGAGCTGAGAAAGGCTGCAGCTTTGCCGACCGACAGGGCACTCCTTGACTCCTCGAGTATTTATAATCGTTGAGTCGAGTAATAACCTTTCGACTCAAGTGCCTGGTCTCGAGCTCCTTTCAATCGCTTGTAGTCCCTCTTTAGCGCACTCGCCAAGACGAGCTTTTAACTTTTTTTTTTCATTATTTTTTTCATTCCTGACCTGTATTCTCGCTGAATTGATTCGGAAGCCAGACACCCGTTAATTGAAGGGGGAGAGGCTAGCCTTTTGCGATATGCAATCCGTTTGAAACGTCTTCGTCTCTCGATTTCCTTTCTCTGCGAAAAAACCGATATACGAAGACAGGATGAGGGTGACGGTTCATCTGGAATATCTGAATTTTGAGATTAAACAGCGCACGTATGGTGATGAATGAAAAGTTTATTTCTTGAATAATAATTCAATTCTTCGACTCGATCATCTGACTTATGTATTTCAGTTTCTCATTCCGTCCTCATCGAGCGATCTTTAACTGGGTGCACTCAAGTTTCCAGGAATAACATTTCGAGTTTCTTTGCAAAATTTAAGCAGCAGCTCCGCCCCGAGCTAGCCAAGCTGAAATAATCTCCAACTCCCAAGATTTATCATTTACATGGTATATTTTTCGAAGCAAAGTAGTTTTTAAGACTCTGAATCCGCGCGTAGATCGAAATTGCAAACATCGCACAATTAATTGATATGTGCACCTCAGTTATATAGAGAAAAGAGCAACCAACTGTTTCGTCTAGACAAAACACACGCGCTAGCTATATAAGAGAGCAGTTTGCCCGCCTATAAACACGTACGTCCGTCTGTATCCTTCACTCCTATAACCAGCCGAAAACAATCCTCATCCCGCGCGTTACCGCAGCGTCGCTTTCATTATACGGGCAGTGCAACAGCAGCAGCGACTCCAAGTCGACCATCCGAAATCTGAGCCGGCGTCGCACTAAGCGAAATTGGTCGCGCGAGAGAAACAGGACTGCACCGCCGCTGTTGCGGAGAAAGACCGAGGGAAAATTTGTATTCCGTGCGAGCGAGCGGAGAAGCCGCACCTTATGTGCTAGAGAGTGTATAAATATATAGTGTGCAACAGTATAGCGGAGTATCGCGTCCCGCAAAAGATGGCTGCCGCTGTTGCAACTCGCCGCATTATACCACACACCGGGAGTAATTCTATCAGAACGCGCGCGCGCGCGCGCGCGGTAATGCGTTTCTTGCTACTACCTCTACGCCATTACGTATTAGCACAAGTAGGTAAATTCGGAAGGGAAGCTGGCTTCCGAGAGAGGGAAACTGGCTAGATGCCAGTTGCCGCCGTGGAAATAGCGCAACGTCGCAGTAGCAAAAACGCGACGGAGTAGTATAGGGACATGGCATCGATCGTTGTGTGGGCACGAGGGAGAGACTTTTTCAAAATGCAGAGAGAGAGAGAGAGAGAGAGAGAGAGAGAGAGAGAAAGAGAGAAGCCTCGTGAAGTTTATCACGCGGAGCAGTCGACGTTGACGACTCTTCTATCCGCGTGTGCTGTGTGGCATTCGTTTATAGGTATACAGCTCTGCTGCAGTAGTTCTTTGTGTGTAGGGAGGAAGAGGCTCGTCTCTAGAATTGACGGACGTTGTGCCCATGCGATCTCGCTTGCTTTTTTTTCGAATGAGAGGAGGCGATCTGTGTTTTGTGGCTGCTGCTGCGCGCGCGCGCGCTTTTTTTTTCTGATCGACTGGAAGTTGTTAACGAAGTATTGTGTTACTGCAAATATTGGCGTCGCTATGAATATGCATTGGTATCGGGATCAGGCTATGCTCTCTGTTTTTCTTCGCCGTGTGTGTTGGTCTCTTTCTTTTTTTTTTGTTGTGTGCTATGCACTAGACTGCTGAGCTTGTTTACGTTTCACGTTTCGCGACGCCGGTTTGTATGGCGATTTTGGAGTCGTGTATTGTTTTTTAATTTTGCTGTATATGGATTTCGTCACGAGATACGAATCTATTATAGATATGCATTTCGAGAAGGGAGGTATTTCAATTTTACGCATCACGGATGAGATTTCCTCGTATTGCTCGCTTTGAGCTATAACTTTTGTGAAAAGGACTCGACGCATATGACAAAACTAATCAAATATCATTTGTTTCTATATATGAAAGCCAAAGCTTTTGTAACAATTTCGATAATATTCTACATACGTCCATAACAGACTTCCATTGTTGCGAACATGCCAATCAAGCTTCACAAAATTTGAATTAATTTTCCTTTGTAAACTTTTCACGTGGATTTCTCCGAAATTAATAACAGCTTTAGTACATTGCCTGAAACATTCATTTCATACATAAATTTAATAATTCGAAATAATGCGTAATTCGTCTTCGTTATGCATATTCAGATTATAGTTTCCATAAGAAAAAAAAAAAAGTTATTTAGCGTTCCTGTACCGAATTAAAACAGCTCGGTGCACTAATTCGACGAAGCGCACTTATAATATCGCTTGTCGTCAGAGCCGCCTGCTGACCCAGTCCCAAAGTTCGCGCTCGTGCATCGACAGTTTAATACCCCGTGAATAATGATAATTATAATGCGCTTATAAGGGAGAGTTGCGTAACTGCGTGCTCGCAGTTTATAATGACGAAAAATGTTGTTGCCTGTCATTATCGCTAAATACCACATCAATATAATTCGTTGCTGCGTAATTTCTCGTTTGAATTTCCGTCGGGTCAAAGCATCGCTCGTTAATTCAACGAGAGCCAAACCGTGTAAATATCGAATGCAGCAGTAAAACCATTTCCGGTGAAATTTCACACCTTTATATCTCCGATTAGACTGAATTTCGAAAATCCTTCCCAATCCACATTTCACACTGATTCATTCCTGCATGATGTATACACACGAGAACTCTTCCACCAGCCATACATACCAGCAGCTGTGGTCCTTCGTTGCCATCCGTCATAATAACGAAAGTGGATGCCGCTCTGGCGCTCATCGACGATACGCGCGCTCGCGTTCGCGTAATAAGCGCTAATGCAAGGGATGATAAATTCAGACGGACGCGTATATTAGCCGTCGCGCACACCGAGCTCGGAACGTCGACGTAAGCGAAACGAAATACGCTGGACATTGACACGAGAGAGTCCGCGGCTTGGCACTGCGCAGCTGGACACGCCACTAAGTACGAATGAAAGAAAAACAGAGCGAGATGTCTATTACACAGCTCCTCTCAGTGGAAAGCGGATCGCCCTGGCGAGGACGACTCGTCTTTCAGCTTGTTATAATACCTTATACGTCGCTTTGTTGCATCGGGTATAAGATGTGCGTATAGATACATGGTTAATTCGCTTTTGAGATAATAAAGTCCTGAAATTATTCGCAGCTTGCCTTTTCACTGCAAGAGTCCATAGGTGTATAAATAGATGCAAACGTGCTATGCTTGCTCGCGCTCGCTCTCTTGGATAAAAAAGAAGCAGACTGTATATACATACTCTCCGACTGCAGAGCAAACAGAATGCGAACGCAGTGAAAAAAAAAAAAAGTACAAAACACACGGCAACTCGTAAGCGAACATCGCGCGGATGAGAAAAAAACAGTGGGCCAACTAGCGAGCGAACGTATGTACCTGTGTGTGTGTGTGTGTGAGAGAGAGAGAAAGACAAAGCAGCAAAATCACACGAAATAAAAGCATGAAACTCGTCACAATGAATTCGCGCAGCCCGGTGTCAATGTGTCAGAATTGCGCGTTTCTAGCGAGCTCGCGCTACTGCGTGTGTAAATACGCAGGTTCGTTGGGAAAAATCGGATAGAGGAGGCCGCCGGGACGCCAGTATAAATAACAATTTCATTTTACTCGGAAGTATCGCGCGTAGGTGAATATTAAAGGAGGCGTAAGCGCGCGGAACGAGATAACGTGATTACGCGAGACGTCTCTATTGCTTACAAATCTACGAGTGTATATATATGCGTATACGACGTCTATATACAGACATTGTCAAAGAGGCCACGCCGTGCCGGTGCATAAATGAAGACGCGTGCGATTCGATCGCACTGGCGACGTAATAATACCTGTGCGAGCCTGGCGCTCCTGCGGCCGGATCATCCGCCTCGAATTTCGCCTTTGATAATCCCGACTATCCATCTCCCACTCTCTCTCTCTCTCTCTCTCTCTCTCTCTCTCTCTCTCTCTCTCCTGGTCATCGATATTACAGATACAGCTCTCCACCGCGACACCTAATCAATATGCACGCCGCACCTATGATATCATCACTTGATACACATGTGGCATCGGCGGCAGCTTGGATCACTCGCGGAGAGCGGAGAGCCGTGCACTACTGCTGGCTCAGTGCATTATGTAATCGAGATGGGTATCCATGGGATGCAGCTGCAGGATCCTGTGGAGCTTCTACGTTCTTATTGAATAATTGAGGCTATAACGGATTCGAGCGCGCATCGCCATTATAAGCGCCATTTGAAAGCGGATGTCGATTTTTTTTTCTCTTGTCAGAAGGAGAGTATTAATAGCTTTCTATAAAAATCACGATACGTACGAATAGTCGATTAGCTTTCATTTTGTTCGAGATTTGGTCGTAGCCAGATTTAGACCTTTCAAAATTCCAAGAATTCAGAACACTGTTGGCAGTGCATATCTCTCGTAAACAATTCAGAACCCTTCCAACAACACAACTCACTTCAATTTCCTTCACAACAGCTCGCTCAATTAAGACCTTCCATTAATAACAAAACACCGCGGAGCCCGCGAACTTTGATCAAAATGCAATTTTTGCAAACGACAGTAACATCGGAGTGCATATAGCGTCGATTTGGCGGGAAGCCGAGGCGAATACATTCCCTTGCTTATATATATACGTATATACATTCTCTCTCCGTTGCGTATTCCACAACGAGTGAAGCTGACAGATAGAACATCGCTTTCCGTATGTGCTCTCGGTGTTCGCGGCGGGCTCGGTACAGAGTCGACAATCGCGTGTTTAGTGCGCGGCCAACTTTGATTAAGTTGTGCGCGCTCGCGAGGCCAATCGCTCTTCTATTCGGCGAAATACGCCTCTGTAACAGGGGAGGGAAAGCTTCCCTTTCTCTCGGGGCGCGATGCAACTGTAATTGGCAAATTCTAGTATGCACATATATACGAAGCTCGTGCTGTAGATGAACGTAAGCTGATTAAAGGTCGGCAGGTGAATTACCTTTGCCTCGCGCTCGTGCGTACGTCCACGTATCGAGAATAGGCGATTTTATCAAGGTAGAGGGAGCGTGTTTTACTCTCGCATCCAACGAATCAATTCCCAGACGCCAATCATACGAGGTTGCTCTGTTTTTGCATCATGCTTTTTAACGAATTCGCCGATCGAAATGAAAACGAATGACCGCAATAAAAGCGGCGATGGTACTATATATACGTACACTGTGACGCTGTTGTCATTCGAGTTCATCTATGCACTATACCCTTTATCAGCGAGGAGGTCAGAGAGATTATTTGCGGTGTATGCATCAGTGTTAAATAACGAGCTTTGCTTCATGCATTTCAGGAAGCGGCGAGGCGTGGCTGAAGAGCGAGAAGCACGGAGAGTTCGGCACGGAAATCCAGCTACCGTGTGTACTCAAGCTGCCCCAGTGTATCGGTCTGCACAGCATCAAGTGGTACCAAGGCAACGACAGGATCTTCGTCTACAGCGCCGAGGGAGAGATGACACTGGCCAACGATGTCGTCGCACCCAGGTAACTCTATCGTTTACTATTGTTTGACTCAAACATGCAGGACACGCCTCTGCAGTCTGATTGAAACACGCGTGGGGCGAATCAATTTCCAATCGACGGTGCGTGAGTTTGTCATTTCGAATATATCGCCAATAAAACATACGTCGCTTCTTTCGGAGGACGCAGCTTTCGCTCACATTCAATTGGATGGGTTGGCTACAAACTTTTGGATAAACGAATGTTTTTTGCCGAACGCGTGAAATACAAAACGCACTTTTCATTTACGCTACGCGAATAAAATGTTTCTTCGCATCAAAGAGTATTCGCAGAGATGCGCGAATGCGTTGATAGAACGGATACACGTATAGCGAATCTGTCAAGCGCAGCGGTCGTTGGACAATGGAAAATAAAATCACGTAGCGCATCGATATTTCGGCCAAATAATATATAGGTCGTGTCAGTCGGATCGCGCGGAATTCGTTGAGGTGCAAGGATAATTAACGTTTTTAATTAAATATTTTTGCGCAAGTTTCGCATCATCCGATAATATAAGCGTTGGCGTATAATTTTGTAGAGAATGTCTCCTTTTGACGCGAAATACTGCAGCGTAAAATTTAATAAATAATTTTTAAAAAACTCGTTGAGCAAACATTAAATTTATATACAAAAGCTCTCTCCTCTGCTATAGCAGGGCTAATGTTAGTCATATGCGCGAGTCAAGAAAAATGGAACGAGACAGGTGAAAGGATCGTTAATTAAAATTCGATTGTCGAGGCGCTTGACGAGAAAACGCGATAAGGGTTGATTAATTGAGACGAGGGACACGCCAGGACTGCAGCTAGCGCAAGTAACGCCTATATAGTCTCGCTCGGCTTAGCGGGAGTTTGTACTTTATTTGCTTGGTGAACGTTCTCTCAAGTAAAACAAGTAAAACGTTGATTAAAGCTAAATGTGTGTGCATATACCGATTCCCTCGCAAGGAATACAGGAATTTTGTAATCGTATTAATAGGAAAAAGAATTCATCATAAATCCACGAAGTGACAATTGAGCTAGTTGATAGCGTGGATCGATTTCCCGCACGTCTCTGTGCTCGCATACAGAGTTAATATACGCAAATCGGGCTTATCGCTCATGCCGGCGCTATATGTGCTTTATTGCGTCGGAGAGAATCATTACGGCTTATTCATAGATACGTGCGATATATAACGCCTGAAGGAATAATTTAAATGAAAAATAACAAACAAGACTGCGTTGGCAAACGCGTACATTTAACCTATATATACATAGCGAGGATTGCCAAGCGCGATTACCAATTTCAATGGAAAGATCCACAAAGGCTCGGGGAATGCAAATTAGCCATCAGCGTCATCAATGCCATAACAGCCTTCGCAACTTAATTTCCAGACGCGTTCCCGCAAACGATCCACTCGGTCATGCACGCATTGCACAGCGGCAGCAGCAGCAGCAGCAGTAGGAGAGCGAATATTCCAGGGCCTCTCTCTCGGTCAAGCGCGCACTGGTAGCGGCGTTATACTGCACACATACGTCCGACATCCCTCTCGTATTGCAGAGCAGCAGCACAGCAGCAGCAGTGGCACGAGCTAACGCGTGTAAAGCACACGTAACGGCTTATGTACAAATCAGAGAAGGGGTAGGAGCGGGCGGCGCACGGCCCGATAGGCATATTTGATTCGTAATTAGCATTAAATGCCAGGAGCAGTTTGAAACATAGATATTAATTTGCTCGCGCTTCGGGCGAACGCCCGCTCGGAGCCGCACGTTAACGAGCCACGACAGCAGCGCAGCCACTGCTCTCGCGTCTGATGCACACTGGCTATCGTCCAGATTTTCAATGGGGGGGAGGTTGCTGCTGCTGCTGCTGCTGCTGCTGCTGCTGCTATACTACTGGAAGCGAGGGTGAGAGATGTTACGCGCGTTCGCTTGTTCTACTGGACCTGCGTCTAGGCGAGAGTCAATTTGGCCGTCCAACGATTGATATTACGGACGGACGGATATGTGTGTCGCGACTGATTCGCGGTTTGCTCTGTTTGCCTTGCACTGCGCACTGCTGCACGTTTTTCGGAGGGGTTTCCTGCAGCTTTACTGTGATTGGTCGATGCGCGCCAGCAATTCATGACGATCGTTAGAGAGAGAGAAGTGCAAGTTCTGGGTGGAAAGTTTCTATTTCAAAACTTTTTTTTTCTGATTCACTCGCGCATTTCAATGTTTTATTTTGTTTGAAGGCCATTAAAATTTCATTTCTAACGAGAGTAAATTCTGCACTGAATGCAAAATCCCTCTCAAAGCTTGAAAAATAAATCTTCTTTGAAATATCAAATGCGTTATTTTTATTCGTGTGCATAGACACAAAACTAACAAATATGAAACTGATGATTGAATTTAAACCGTTTTACGTTGCTCTTCAAATGTCAACAAAAATAATCTACAAAAATCATGGAAGCTCGTTAAAAAGCAACTGAAATCATGGCGCGCAACGTATAAGTAAACTGATCATAAAGCTCTCCCTCGTAAAAAACCGGCAGAGAAACGATGTCGAATCAGCGATTAAGCAACTCCATCAGCTAGCGGAGTAAGCTCATTTCCTCGCGCTAGCTCGCAGAGCAGCTGCAGCAGTAGCACTACCAATGCCGTTAATGGCTTCTCTTTCTCGCACGCGGCCTTGGAACACCCGAGAAAACAATAGCAGCAGCAGCAGCAGCGTGCGCAAGCTGCTTCGGTAGAAGAAACGAGTTGCGAAAGAAAGCTGCTTGCTGCCCCCTCTCTCAAAGCGGCACACAGGCTAGTGCGGATTTAAGCGGCTATAAAGGCATCACTTAAATTGCCTTAAGCTTTTCAGGATGAAATTTAGCGAAGCGGCGACCGATGCCGCTTTTATTACCCTCCAGGCCGAAACTATCTACTTTGCGAGTGGGCGAACCCTCGACTTTATACAATGCGCGCCGCCTCATTTTATACAGACGAATGGCATCGAGTGGCCGAAGTGACTTAAGTGCTTCATTTTTCAGCGTAACGTTCTTTATACCTCTACTTTTCACTGAGCCGTTTAAATCATCCTCGATTAATGTGCGGCGGCTCATAATTGATCGGTTGTGGGGGATCGAGCAAGGCCGCGCTATACTTCTTTTTATCGCCATTTTTTAGCAATCTCCAGTCGTAAAGCTATAAGCGATTTCGCTCCTATAGAAATGATCTGAAAAAGCGTAATACCGCAATCAACCTGTGCTTCGGATATTTCTGGTATAGCCCGCTACGTGTGCGTGTGTGTGTGTCTAAGATTTACAGTCGCATAAATTCGCAGTCACATGCAAGACGCCCAACGCAAGAGGAGAGGCCTGGCGCGTCGTCGTTGCAAGTAGCAGAGAGAGAGAGAGAGAGAGATGAGCAGAGAGATGGCAAGGAGAGTGAGAAGAGACGATGAGAGAGAGAGAGAGAGAGAGAGAGAGAGAGAGAGAGCAGTGGGTAATAACGTATACTGGCCCCACGTAAACCTACATTCGCGATATTTAGCGCAGGGCACACGTGATTTATAAGCAGCGTTAAATGCAAAATTTGACGTCCCAAGCCGGCCCTTCACTCCAGCTTCGTTGTTGCGCACTTCCAAAGTTATGCGCGCGTGCTAAGACTGCAGCACGAGTAGCCGAGACGAGTAGCTCTCGTACATATGCGTCATCTCGTACTTTGAAATTAACAATCTTCGCAACTTTGCGACGTAGCCACGTGAGGTATCAGATCTCGCATTCGTTGGAGAAAAGCATGGAACGATCGACGAGTGTAAAGTACTCTTCAACCGATTTACCTCTCTTACTCTCGTCACGAAGGCGGATTGGGCTTGTGCGCAAACGAGAACGTTAAATTCCTCGGGGCTTTACAATTCCGAGACAATTCGGCACCGCGAAATAGAGTCCGTATACAGAGAGAGAGAGAGAGAGAGCTAACGTGGAGGGTCATCGATTCTGCTGGGACGAGCCTTCTCTATATCCCACTGCCTCTGTTTCTCGCTGCTTTTCTCCAGAGCAGCACGTACTTGTCGGCCCTCGAGCACTTGTGCTTCTCCTCTCTATCGCTCGTGAGAGCCTGGCCGAACGCGCTCTCGTCCTTAACCAGAGTAGAGGGAATCATCGAAGAATCCAAGCGGGATTAAGCGATACGAGGAAATTACGAGGGTGGAGATGCGCAAAGAAGACAGCTGTACAATGCCAGGGACAGGACGCTCTGACAATAATGTAGATTGATTAATCGTCCGAACATTGTCGAGCTTTCGAGAGAAAGATTATATGCGTATGTATATATACGAGGGGTTGCGTGGGTGTCGTGTTTGACAAAGTCGGAATTCCTTTGCTGCCGCAAAGGACAGCTTTGCCTCTACGTGCTCTTGACTCTTTGATGGCCTTCTTTTTCTTTCCCGTCCAAGCTCGGCCACTTCTCGGGCTGATGGAAAAAGTTTTCGTCCAGCCCACGCGCGACGTGATTGAAAGTATGATTAACGAAGAGAAAATGTACATTCCAAGTGACGATGCGGGAGAAGCGACAGAACCCCCCTTCGGTCGTTAACCCCTCTCTCTACCTCGGCGATGAGTCGAACGTGTGCAGATTACGGATTTCGCGCAAAAGCGCCTGCAGGGAAAACCGTTAAAGCGAATCGAACATGAAAGCTCACGGTGGATGAGGATAACAATTTTCGCGATTGAATTCCACAGTGGCGCAAAGCTCAAGCGAATTGGGAAACACGAAACACAGTGGAAAAGTCGGCGTGCGAAGCAGTTGCTAGTCGGTGAATCAGGCCGAAGAGAGTTGCGAAAGAAAAGAATGGGGAATGCGCAGAGAAAAAAAGAAAAGTACAAACAGTGCAACGCGCGGCTATAAAATGCAGCAGAACTGAATATACTCTCTACAGACGCGGACGGAACTTTCCAAAGATATCCAATGAAAAGCTCCGGAGACTTTCCTCTGGCGCTTCTTCTTCTCTACCAGCGTCGCTCTCGGGCCTTCTCTATTTCTTTTCTTTATTTTTTTTTTTTTGCTCTCTTTGGGGTCCTGCGCCACCCCACCCTCGTTCCACTTATAACGAGGAACGAAACGATTGTGTAAAGTTCAAACTTTTGCCCCGTAGAGTCGGGCCGAGCTTTTATTCCGAATATCGACTCTCTCTAGTTTCCCAGACGAGCTCTCTACCGCTGCTGCTGCTTCTTCGTTATCGGAAATGAAGAGCAATTAACGATTTATACAGCGGCTGGAGGAGAATTCAGTGGAAAGTAAGAATGGGCTTAAGAAGTAACAGTATAGCTGCAGAGTTGTGTCGTCCTTCTTTCGAGGCAACGAGTATAAAGTTTCGCGGAATTCGTGGAAGGAAAAAAAAGGATGAGGAAAAAAAGATTGCGCCGACGGAAACGGCGCGCGGTGGAAAGCGGAGATGGGAGCACGCTAAGGGAAAGGACATCTGCTTCTCGCTTGCGCGCTGCAATTGCGGATTTTCGAGTGCAACTTTCGGAATTACGATACGGCCTCTAGCTCTCGTTGTTGTATACATCAGGTATATAAGCTTCTGCGAATTCGGGTTCCGTAAGATTACGTCGAAGCGCACTTTTTTTATTAGTCATATCGATTGGTAAAATCCCAAACTCTTCTGTTGCAGAATGAGCATGATAGTGCCGAAAAACAACATGACTAAGTCTTACCTGAAGATCTCAAACCTGACTCTCGAGGACGAGGCTCTGTACAAGTGCGAAGTCACCTATCTGGCTGTCAATAGGGAGTGCAATAACGTGCAACATATCACCCTCAACGTCACAGGTAAGGAATATTTATAGTTCATGATTTTCCTTTTCACGAGCGACGACGAGCGAGAGACGCGCTAGTGTCTCTTTCTGTTTTATGCTTTCTGACGGGGATCGAAGCTCCCACGCTTCAACTTGTAGATTTACAGCCTCTCCTTTTGATACTCGGAGACGGGCACGATTTTTCAGCTAACCACGAGTTTGCCTAGAAAAAATACACAATTGATGTAAATAAAAGACGTTGCTTTAATTTATTTTTTTTTCTCCTCCTGAAACTCGTTAAAAAGGCATTAAAATACACTCTTTTCGGAGCATCAGCGAGTCAGACAAGCCAGACAGAGGGAAAAGGAAACGCTGTCAGCAGTGCCGCCACGACAAGAGGACGTCTTCACTTTGTCGGTGGCGCGACTCGTAATAAATGGTTTCAAACTACCCCTTTCTGCGCGCTCCCTTTTCGTTTCCACTTGGCTCTGTATTTTTACGCCTCTCGTCTCTCGCGCGCGGGGCGAGAAATTCGAAATTGAATATAGTGCTCCTAATTGAATTGCGTCTGAGTGATATGTGCGCGCGCGACTTCCTCTGTGCATATGTTTCTCATCGCTTTGTTATATGCGCGGGGATTTTGGCGCCGTCGTTATCGCTCGCGGTAAAATTAATCCGACATTGGAATTTCGGGCTATAAAGTCCAGTTTTACAGTGTCAAAAGCTCCGAGGTAATCCACAATCCAACAACCATGCGAGTGTAGTGCGAAAAGGTCAACGCTGTCTTCAAGCTCGAAGAGAGAGAGAGGATCGCGCATTCATTGGTTCCGTGGCAATTCATTAAAATTACTCTGTGAAGCGCGACGAGCGGTGTATAAACAAAAGCGACTGCAAGAAACAAATTTCGCAGGAGAGGACCGCAGCCGCCATTTCACGGCTACGCTTTGAATCTTTCAAAGTACTGCGGTAACTTTTTTCTTCTCGCCTTGTCTGCTGTCGCCTTAAAGTCCTCCGTCGCCCAATCTTTCTTCTTCTTCTTTCTCTTTCTCTTCTTCTTCTCCTCGAGCGAGTTCTTCCAAGCTCCAGGCCACTTAACCCCGCATAAAGATCGCGCTCTGCCTGCAGTACTGCGATTAAATATTGTTTCAATTTGTTTGCGCTGGAGCTTTCGCCCAGCGTAACGCCGTCGCGTCATAATTGAGGCGTATATACGTATAGACAGAGCGAGAGCTTGCAAGCGGGTGAGAAAAAGCACGGCTCTGTCGATAAGATCCTCGAGACTCTGGAAATTACTCGCTCTTTCGCTTTGCCGCTGTGCGCTTTCCTCCTCCCCTCAACAGAGACAAAGTCCCCCCCCCCGCCTTCGAGATAAGACCTTATACATTGCGGGGATAAGGGCGCTTTATCGCTAAAAGTGTACGAGAGTCGCGGCTTTTTTTTTTTTTTTTACACAGCGCTACTCTTTCTCTGTTTTTCGCTCTTTTCTTTTTTATTAATTTCAATCCCCAACGCGGTAATGGCTTTTCCCGCTTTCTCTGCGCTCGATTTTTTGCGTTTCTAGCATTTACATACCCGGCGAGATATAAATAGAACTCTCTCTTTATTTTTTCATCCAGCAGTTTGTTTGACACTCGAATACGCAAGTTTGGAAATTTGACGAATTGTCAGACAAAAAATCTCATCCGCTCATCGAAGCGAATTCTTTAATCTTTCGATATTCCCTGAAAGCTTGTAAATTTTAATTCACGTATCAGCTCGAGCGACGGCGCGTATAAATTCGTTAAAGCTATACACGTGAATGTGTATAGATCTCTCTCTCTCTCTAGCTGCCTGACGCGAATCGCCACTTTAATTAGCGAGAGCGCACCCGGAAATTCGCCTTTCATCGAATAACGCGAAAGCGAGAGAGAAAGCATAGTCGCGAGCCCGAAGACAATCCGTCACAATTACGCGAGAAACAAGCGCTCGCGTAAAAGCCTATAGTGTCGGTGCGATATGGTAATATGGGGCTCGACGCGCCAACCCAGAGCTCTCTCGCGACGCTGAAAACGAACGTCTTTGTTGCATACCAATGGGGGTAAAATTCGTTCGCGACCGGCGCTAATTAGAACGTATTCGCTTTCGGAAGAATTTAATTTCTTCTGGTGGAGGAAGAGATCGCTGTGATTTAAAAATATCGCGGTGGAGTTTAGACTGTACAAAAAATCTCTGTGTAATATGTTCAACGCGTATTATGTATGATGGGCGGATCAAGTTTTTTCTCGTTCCGTTGAACATTACAGTTATAACTCGATTGAGAAGCAGCAGTTGTACAACTCTATTAGTAAAAGCCTGCGCTGTTTGCAGGCTGCGACAAACCTAATTGCGTTTCCCAGCAAAGTAAATTCGCTTTCAATGTCGGCCATAGTTTTGAGAGAACGCGGTGCGGATATCGCTGTTTTTCTCGAGTTCTTCTCTACTCCGTCAAGTTTCCGCAGGTTTGACAAACGAGAGAAGCCACCCTTGCGGAATGCAAAATTTCGGCAAGACTAATTAGCAATTTGCCGAACTTGATTCATTAAACTTGTAGTTTATTCGTAGAACTTTCTCCCGGTGAACTTTCTCTTCTCGTTCTGGTGCGTGTAAGCTTATCAATATTTCCACAGCCAATGTAGGCCAGTACATACCTATATAGGGTAGAGCTTTCTTTAATGGAAGATTTTATCGGTCTCTAATGGACGACGACGATAATAAAGAGACGAAAGAGTATAGTAATTCTTCAAAAAGGCAGTAATGTGGCATTATCAGCAGTAGGCAATTAGTTATCGCAGCTCGCGACGCATCCTTATCGCATCAGCCTCGTGCCATTATTGTCTCTTTTGCAAGCGCTAAGCAGTAGCAGAGCAGCTTTCGAGGAAACACGCACGCGACGTAACAATATCCGGCTGTCAAGCAGCACAGAGAGCACACGAGGTTGCTTCGCTCAACGCCACATCGCGTTTCCCTCTATGGGGAATGAAATTGCAGCCGGCGGAGGATCGTACCGCGAGCACGTGCGCTGCTGCGATTATTGGCTATAGCTGTACCTTGTCTTCAGCTCGCATCGTTCCCTGTCTTCAATATACCTATATATGTGTGCGTACACACTTGCGCTGCAGCTCTCGTTGGAAATGAAAAGGCTTTCCCGGATCGTCGAGAGACGTCAACACCGAAGCTGCTCCGGGCACTTTCTCCTTTCGATTTGGTTTGGTGTAGTATATATCACGATCGTCATTCAGGGAGCTCTATAGTGTGCATGTGTATACGCGCGCGGATTGAAGAGTCTAGTCGAGTGCGTTGCTAGTAGTGTAGAAATTCAGTCGTCGGCTGCGTAATTGAATAGTGATTCGTTATTGGATTTCGCTTTAATTAAGCGAACTCCATAGTATCCCTTGAGAGTGATTCTCCTCGACTTTTTGTACGTAGTACACGCACTGCCCTTGTTCAAAGCTTATTATTATTATGGGTTTTGAATTTTTCAAACTACCGCGCGGCATTTTCAAGCCATCTAATAAGGTTTATTGAAAATTCTGTCCCGTAGCTTTTCACTTTAATGCGCGGCCGGGCAACTACATACGACGGAGCGCTCAGAAATGCGATTCCGGGCGAGAGGGGTTTTCCAGGTCGCTGATTGCGAATGTAAAGTTGAAATTCGAGATTCAATACGGTCGATCGAGTGTAACACTCGGTGGCTTTCCATTTCCCTTCCCGTTAAAAGACCAACCCTGCGGGGAAAGAAACTGTAACGACGAGCATTCGGATCTAGAAATCGAGATTTTATTTACCGTGTACCCAGTAGTCCATATACGCATTTTTGATTTACATCACGTGAAAGAGGCTATAGGGGGAGCTGAATACTAGCGCTCTTTCTCCACGAACGTATGTCAAGCTGATTGCGCGAGTTTATGAGAGAGTGAGAGAAAGAAGTTTTTATCTTTAAAATTTGATAACTCGAAACTTTCGGCCTCCCCTGCGCAAGTTTTTCAATTCTGACTGGGGAACGCGTCTTTTACGCCCCCCCCCCCCCAAAATATATCTTTTCCACGAACAGCGTCGAGGCGGCCCTCTTTCTCTCTTGCCTACTTTTCAAATTGATATAAAGAATAAATCTGACTAAATTTAGCAAGAATTTTCGCTCCAGCCTGCGAAACTTGTTCCATTACCCCTGGACTAGATTTTCTCCTCTTCTGCCTCACTTCTTTCTCCCATTCACTTCTGCCAGCTGCAATTTAAAATTCAGTCTTCATTTTTTTTTCTTTTCATAATAACAAAAATCCAGCCAACCAGCCAGCCAGTTCGCTCGCGCAGCAATAACTCATTCGATAAAAGGAGAAAAGCGGATTCTCGCCGTGCTCGGTGCACAATATAAACAGTCAAGAAAAATATTAGTCCGTATAGCACTTATTTATCACAATGGCCGTAAACGTTCGCTCGTTTGCGCGATGTAAAAGACCAGCCCCTAGCGCAAGCTCGGGTCAGAAGCAGCAGTACCGCGGGCGCTCTCTCTCTCTCTCTCGGACTAGTTTTTCCTTTTGGCCTGTGCGGCGTCGCGGCAAACCCCTTTTTCCGCACCGCATATTAATGGTGCTATGCGCACAAATGGAAGAAAAACAGCAGCCACGAATCGGAGACATTTTTTTCTTTCTATTTTCTATACGCTCCATTCCTCGCAGCCCTGGTATAATTAATTCCTCGAGGCAGCTGCGCAGAATATAATAGTTTTTCTCGCTTTGCGGACTTTTCGAAGTGTTTTTTGTGGTATATAAACAATTAAGCCGATCGAAGCTAACTGTGTTCGCTTCGTTCTGTTATTTATAAAGATCGCGAAGCTATAGTTGAACAATTGTTGAATGGTAGTTATTGTCACTGCCGTATCCTAAATCCTAGCTAACGAATTCATCGTGTAACAGGGTTACGCGTAAATTTTGCAATATCGTCTTACTCGCGTAATCGAGATCATCCGGTAGCCAGCCATAACTCTCGTTGCTTCGAATCTCGAGCTTGGCTTGTGCAGTAACTAACTATTACATACCATTACCCGGGGTTACTGGTTTACTTAGTCCTAATGATGTTATATGATTCATTGTCTCCCGGCCAACACGGATCCGGCTGTATAGTGCGAACAGGCTTTACCATCTATATGCATGTGTACCGTATATATACATCCCTTAACGTGTTCGTATCCCGAAGTATTTCTACATCGCAGAATTTTTTTCCATCAACACTCACAAGCATCCCTTTGAGAAAAAAAGAAACCACATTGTCCCTTTCAGCGCCTCCAAACAAAAGAACTACTCATCTCGATCGTCGAAATCACTGAAAGGGGTCGGACGGTAATTCAGCATCAGCCCCCCTATATCGCCAACTTTTCTCGCTCTCCCCTTCGTATACCACTGCCACAGCTCTTCAGCTTCGTTAACCCCGAGTTGCCCCGTCGATGCGGACGGCCGCCTGGTATAACGAAGCTGAAAAAACAAACGCGGAAATTTTGCTTACCGCTGCCGAACCTCAATTATTTCATGCTCGCGCTGTATACATGTCCACTACAGGAGTATGGAAGAGAGCTTGCATGGATATTGGCTATCGCGCTCTGCCACAGCCCACACCTCCGCGAAAACAAATCGATCCTCTCATTTTTTTTCACATTTCCCCTCGTATATCGATCCCTTCCCTCCCGTTTTACCGACATTTCATTTCATTTTTCACGGCGAGAGCGACACAGGTTTGGTTAACAAAAAGCTCGCGCCCGGTTAAATATAGGAAATCGGTGATTGGATATCGAAGCCACGACGAATTTATCTCGAGCAGGAATCTTTACGCGCCACTGTCGCTTTGACAATTTTTTTTTTCTGCTTGATCGCGGATCTCGTCTATTTGTTACGTTTTAATTCTGATAATGCTGACGTGCGTTGTGTATACTTTGTACATCCGATTGTATAAGCCCTTATCGCACAGTGAACGAGTATCGGTTGTGTTATAACAAAATTAATAAATTCGATGATCGATTATTTACAGGCGAAATATACAGTCGAGCTCAAAGAGCGAGTAAAGTTCCAACGAGAAATTAATTTTTTACCAGAACCTACATGAACATCCTCTGCGTATATCCATATGCTAATAAAATTCACGAATTCACTGAATAAATTCCATCTTAATCTCTAATACATCGTCTGTCACAGAGAGGATTCGATTTTCATAAATTACCTCCGACACGAATCGTCTATCTGTCCAGTGTAGTGTAGAATACGATTTTCATAAATTTCCCCGTAATTCCACTCTGCAAATTTGACGCTCTCGCTTCACAAATTCACATTGCGCTCGAAATTTTGAACATATACATAACGCGTATAATTCGACGTATAAAAAGAAATTCGCCTGGAGCTGTTAAATCCATGTATTGTTGGTATGTGTATGGCATCATAAGCCAGACACGTCAACGCGTATTGTAACTGCGAGTCAAACTCTGTAAAAATATCGCCCCTCACGTTCATTGTTTACCCGATGAAATTCATATCGCGGGGCAGGGCGAGTTCGACGTCCGCAAAAAAGATGCAAAACTAATCACGGCAAAAAGCAGCAGCAGCAGCAGCAGCAGCAGCTTCAAAAGCATCGGCAAAAGTTAGCGCTCGGCCGCTGAAGTTTCCGCAGCGGTCGCGATATTAACCACTCGAGGATTTATTGCCGGTTGTAAAATTAAAATTGATCTTGAAAAGTAGAATATGAAAAACGTCGGGACGGAAATCTCATCAAACGGAAAGCGTAGCTCGGGCCCGACCGCTGTGAAAAGCGATATTAACATCCTGAAGGCGAGCAAAGGTTGTGTGTACAGTATACGTATGCTTGTGATTGTTTTGCTCTCGTTTCTTCGCAGATTGATGCTCGGAGGAGGTGAAAACAAAGAAAAATTCGATTTCACAGATCTCGCGCGTAAACGTAACATTCAAGTTTTTGAACTTTGCGCTGTGTACTCCGCATTCATCTCGGCAAGTGCCTTCCATTATACATCTAGCTCTTTCGCTGTAAAACTAGCGCAAGAAGCGTCGGCGGTGGCGCGGCACTACACTCGAAAAAGCAATCGGCTGTAGCAGCCAGACACATACATTTCTCGGCGCCTCTCTCGCTGTGAGGCCTTGCTAAGGATTTTTCTCAATTTACGAAATTGGCAGAAGTGTAGTGCAATCAGTGCCACCGTCGTCGCCTCGACACGCTTCTCTCCTTCTCTTCGCGACTCTCTGTATATGTATATACATACACACACGGCTGTCGCTCCGTATATACCTACGGCAGATGGCATGCCTCCAAGTTGATCGACTTAGCGCCGCCGCCACCACCCGCTACGTCGTCTTCGGCTATATGCTGCGAGCTGCTCCTCCTCATCGACACGTGTCTGTGTATAGACGAGAGAGGATACTTATCCGATTGATCGTCTCACTTTGTTATTTACTGGCGACACACACCGGGTGAGATTTTCCTGCCAGCGAGAAATAGCTAAGCACTCGGTGGGGGGTCATCGGCGTGAATTCGAGTGTATTTTTACTGATTTCGAATTGATTCCGTCGATTAGTGAATTTCGAAAACTCATTCCACGGTGATTCTTATACACTGCATTCCATTCCAGCAATCTGTAATCCAGAGTTGCAGTCAGTTTTCATAATCCACGGAAAAAGCATCAGCATCCCGACGGCAAAATCGACATTTTTGCGGTTTAATACCGCAGAACTTCTCGGCGCCCTTTCAGTAGAAGTTCTCTTGAAAAAAAAGCGAGCAAACCGCTCTATGCTAATTCCGTCGTCACTCCCGGATCGTTTCGCTGAGCTTAATGTCGGTCAACGCAAGTTACGCTCGCGGCAACGCTTACCGCTTCTTTGAGGCCGGTTCGTACGCTCGTTTTGGCTTATTACACATCGGATACTTAATTATAAAAGTTGCGCTCGCGGTTTAATGAACATCATCGCCAACGCAGCTGCAAGCCTGCATTATTTTTGCCGTCTGCTTTTGAGAAGATTAAAAGCTCGCGCGCTCTGGAAAAAGGCCGCGCAGTTTTTGCGCACGTTAACGACTGAATAATCTCGATTTCGAATAGAAAGGTACGTTCCTTTCCACAAGAGCTAATCCTCGCATTTGAAAAATCCCGCATTCGACGAAAAAGCTTTCTTTCAGCTCTGCTCTCTCGATAATATTTCCTTAATAAACACGCATTTCCACTTACGATTCTCTCCTGGCTTTCGACTTCTTTCCCGCGAGAACGCTATCTATCCATCCAACGGTGGCAGCGAGCTTTTCGGCAAAGCTCGTGTGTACCTAGCTATATATGTGCACCCAAGACGTGCGCAACATCGATCTTGCGCGTTTTTCCAGTCATCGATTCTGCAGACGTCAGTAGGTGTGCTGCAGTGTAGCGTAGAGAAAGAGAGAGAGAGGGAGAGAGAGACACTGCTGCAGCTATAAGGCACGAGGACGCGTCGAGAGAAAGTCGCGGGAATAAATTTGGTTACCGATGGCGTAGCTCTCGCGTGTAGTAGTGTGCAAGAGACGTATGCGCCGCCGCATCGGAACGTCGCGCGCAAGAAGCCGTACGTGTGACTTTTACCAAGGGATGCTGTGGCATAATCGAATGCCTCGGATCCGTATTCATTTCCGCGTCCCTCTTTCCGAGATATCAATTTGAATAATATATACACGTCGTATCTCGAGAGAGCTAGCGTAGTATACACGTGTATACGTTGCCGGAATCTCTGACCAAAATCGCCGCGTACTACTCACACACAGCTCGTCAACAGATTCGCTCATCTCGCTTTAATTGCGGAGCGAATCCCCGAGCGGTACAGCGTAGGTATAAACGCACGTGGGGCACGTGTGAAGCCGAGAGGCTAACAAGACAGCGAAAACTGCAGCGCGTAATTGAAAAAGTTTAATTACTTGAGAGAGACTTTAATCGCACGCGAGCAGCGTCGTGCAAGAACGTTCGCGAGACTAATGGCCTCTACGACGAGGATAACGCGATATAAGTACGCAACTTTCGCATCTCTGCGAATCTCCCGTACGATCAAAGCTTATATATATATCGTGTGCAATATATCTACTGGGGTCTTTTGTTTTCGCCGCGCGAAAAGACCGCGAAACACGCTTAGCCTTCGACGTGTGTCAAAGACAAAGAGCCCGATCGGGACATAAGCATGCATCAAAAGAGGGAATGTGTTTCTCTTCCGTGAAGAGAAAATTCTGGGCAAAGTCACGATACAAAGGAAAGCGATTCGGTGACGACGTGAGCTTGCGTCATTTTCGACGATCCTCGAGGTCACGAGAATAGAACTGAAGAAGGATCGCCAGCCCGGCTAAGACACAGAACGGCGGGAATTTAATTTTACGCTCTCCTGAGAAAACCAAACGATTCGCCCTCTACTGCGATCCCCGCCTTGTCCTTCGTGTCCTTTTTGCGTGCCGTCCCAAGAAAGAATTCAGCTCTTCGTCTTCGTTTTGTAGAGCAGTGGTGCACCTCCTCCCTTTTGCAGTCCCGAAGCTTCTTCTTCTTCTCTTTTTCCTTCGCTCCGCGAGTGTCCTGGGTGGATACGCTCCTGTTAGCGGTAGCGCGAAAAAGGCGCGAAGAAATTTATGAAAAATCGATCCCCGGAATATGCTCGCGCGAGCTACTGGGATTTATGCTCGTCGGAGACGGAATAACAAAATCGACTGCGCTAACGCGCTCGCCCTTGTTTACTTCTCTACCGTGCGTCGCCCCCTTCCACCTTCCCTCGTTGATTTATCACAGCCTTTCAACTTTCTTCTTCTTCTTCTTCTTCTTCTTCTCCTTCCGCTTCCGGCGCGCGCACTTATATACACGCGCGTAGGGAAGCTAAAAAGCATTTAAAGTCCTCGGCACTGCGCGCAAAGTCCCAGGAGTTGGCGCGGGAAAAAAGAAGAAGTAGTGGAAGAAGGCCATACACCGCGAAGATGAAGAAATGGACGTGTTCTATATATATATATATATATATATATATATATATATATATATACACGTAGCTAGCTTTTCACTCGTGGAAGAATGAAATAATTTCGCGAGTAGTCTAACAAAGTCCGCGCGACACGGGAAGTCCAAGCCATTTCGCGCGCTTATGTTTTTGCAGATCCTTTTTTACGCCGACGACGACGACCGCTCAGACCTCTACCCCAAAAGTATAGTGTATAGTGGAAAGTTGCTACGCGCCTCTCCTCCTTCTCTAGGTCTCTTTCGAGCTTCCCAGAAAAGTTTTGTTTCGAGGCCCTTTTTACCTTCCTTCTCAGCCCGGGGCTTCTCTCTCTCTCTCTCTCTCTCTCTCTCTCTCGCTCTGGAGATTGCCGAAATCGGTCAGAGACGGGGGAGTTTTGCCAGTCGAGTCACGGCTCTCGAAGTTTTACACGCGAGAGAACGCGGAGACAGAGAGAGAGAGAGAGAGAGAGGGCACACGAGCCAAGCCAGTAAAGTGCCAGACCCCGACGCGAAGCCTAAGGGAGGATAATAGATTTTTTTATTACCTTTCGAGGTGAAACTTCTCGGGAAGACAAATACAAAAATAAATATGGAGAGCTGTGCGGAGCAGCAACTTTCGAGGAATATGCCTCTCGTTCGGAGCGCGCTCAATTATACACGGGAGCTTTTTTCCACGAAGTGTATAGATATTTGCTAAATAGAGAGCAGTATAGTGAAACATTTTTTATCGATGATAAACTGAATTGATTCTAACAATTTTGCTGGAGTTCTGCGAATCGGGAGATTGAATACTGGCAAAAAAAGAGAGCTGCACAACAATTCTACGAATCAAATTACAAGCGCAAAAATTAAAATTCCTGTCTATCTCTCACAGAGGAGAAACTGTATAGTAAAGAAAACAGACATAGAAAATCCAAAAGACAAAGAGAAAAAAAGTCCTTCGAAAAAGTGAAAAGCTAATTAAACGAAGGTCGAGCCTCTATACGCAAACTGAATAAGGAAAGGACGCCGCGAGCGAGCACACCCACACCCACGAGAAAAGGAGCTCGGGAAAGAAGTTAAGTCGTAGGTACGAAAGCGAGAACTAGAAGAAGCGGGGGACGGGGAGGGGGGTGGGGGGGCGAAAGAAGCGGCCAAGAAGGATCGAAAGTTAGAGCCTCGGCGCACGCTCGAAATTCTCAGATCCATTCATTACGTTTCAATTAAGAGCGAGAGACGTACGCTCTTATAGGTATATATATATAGATAGGCGGTGGAGGGGGGCGTACACGGCGAGGGGCGCGACCAGAGAGACAGAGAAAGAGCAATATAGCGGATAAGGCGTCCCCGGAAATAAGATGGAGGCGACGATAACGGGCCAGAAGTTATCCCCGCGCCTCTGCCGCTTTTTACGAGCGATCGTCGAGATTATCAAATAACCCGGACATTAAGACGGATGATGCCCCCGGCTGCGATATAAACTTTTGCTCGCTCGCGACAATCCAAACTGCGTCGAGACTCTTGGTGTACACTGTTTACGGCCAGCGTGCAAATAACTAGAGAAGCTGCAATTCCTGTGCCTTATTGGGCTTCCACTGCTGTTTCTGCTGCTGCTGCTGCTGCTGCTGTTGCTGCTAAATAATTTGCTTGATGGAGAGTAACGTAGCGTGAAAATGTTAATTTTATACTCCGAGTTTTCGCTCTGCGAGAGCATCGACAAGGAAATTAATGAAATTCTCATGAGTCAAGAGCGTCTTAATTGTATACTCGCTCTGTTTTTTATGTGCGTTATTTTTGAGTTTAAAAGCTTCGCCTGAATAACACGGCATAATTAATAACCAATTGTTTGCTGCAAAAAGCCTCATCCTTTTCGAAAAACACACAGGTTATTATCGCCAGTCGAATGAAATACGAGCTCGGGAGAAATTTGCAATTCAGACGACTAACCTATATATTTGGCACTCGTTCGCGAATGTTTGCTCAAGATGAAAATTCAGGCTTCGATGCGGAGAGGGGAAGAGAGAGAAGGATATATAGCAAACGCCGTATACTTTTCTCTCAAAATATTTAGAAAGTGTAATCGCTGCAGCTTCGCGTATATATCCCCGCGAACTCTGCTACAGGATAGTTGACGTATAGAGATGAAACTCTTATGTACCTTCTTCCCTCCGGGCGTATATCGCTTCTCTTATTCGTCAATCACGAAACTTCCTTGAGCAAATAGGAAGTATGCGTGTAGAGCGACATCCCCCAACCTTATCTTGCACTCTTTCGATATCTGCATAGCAGAGAGCGCTGCAGCTCTCTCTCTCTCTCTCTCTCTCTCTCTCTCTCTCTCTCTCTCTCTCGACACACATAAATCACGAACAAAGTGCACAAACATTCGCCGCTGCAGTTGGAAAAATAGTATTTCAAGGCTTATCGCTGGAATACCCGATTCGACATGGGCTGACGGGACAAGGGAGGAAAATCCATGAAATATTTAAGAGTCGGAAGAGCGACGAAAATCCATCCGCTGGCGCGCACACCGCTGCTTCTGCTGCTGCTGCTGCTGCTGCGGACGGGCATATATCGGTATATACATATATATCTGCAGCCGGCGTCAACCGCGACCTGTATGCCGTACATTAGCCAAATGCGCGAATCCTGTGCGGCTTTAGCGAGCATCAGCTTGATAGAGGCCGAGAGAAATATGCTCGAAAGGGAGAACCTGCAGCCCAGCCGGCGAAATTGAAAGAGCGACATAGAGAATACGAGAACCGCTAAATCTATATGCACACGTAAATATGAAGAAAAGAGATTTTGCCTCTCGTCGCTTTCTATATATATATCCCTTGCTTTAACTGGATTATAATCGAATTTATTCCTCTCTGTTCCGAAAATACCAATACAATTAAACTCTAAAATTTCGATTCATCGGTGATAAATGTTTCATCATTTGCTGCCAATGAGAGTCAAAGGATCAAAATTAAATTAATAACAACCTGCTTAGCCGATTTTCAATTATAAAATTCTGCTTTTATATACAGCGGTTGGTCAGTCGAAATTTCAAGCAGTCGAATTATCGTCGATTCGCAGCGCGTATTACCGCTTTAATCAAGCAAAAAGCTCCTTTTACACAAATTCTCGCTCGAATTTCCAGTCCCGCAACAACCCATTGACCCACTGTAAACCGGCAGCGGCATTTCAATGTGCGCAGCTCACGCATTAGCACTACACTGCCATTGACAGACAAAGAGAGATAGGGCCAGAGGGGAAGAGCGACAACAGCAGCAGCAGCAACGGCAGCAATAGCCGAAAGAGCGGAAGAGTCGACGCGCTGCATGTACGAGGCGACGTTTAACGCCTCACTTGCTTCGTAGATCCATTCTGCGGCTCCCGGATTCCCGCCGGAAGTGCGTTCCCGAGTCGCGCGTATAACCTGCAACGGCAGCATCCGTTGGCCTCTCTGATGCACGGACGTAAAGTCGGTGCGGATATGCGCGAGGGATATTTCGCCCGAAGCTTGGTATTATATAGCCCATAGATGCCACGAATATTTTTGTATAAAAATTTCTCCGTAAACACAGCTGCAAAATAACAATGATCAAAGCGCGCGGTTTCTATACGTGAAAACGAAACCCGCATCAAGATGCGAATTCACCGACGCGTATAGAGCAGCAATTATACACATCCACGTGATATACACGTGTCCCGACAGAAGCAGCTCTATACATGCGCTCGAAGCCACACAGTAGCGGCGGCAACGCGATAATGTGGCCGGCAGTCCATACAGACAGACAAGCAGCAGCAGTAGTAGTAGTAGTAGTAGTAGTAGTAGTAGTAGCCTCAGCCCGCGGCGAATGAAAGCCGATAAATCATCGGGCCGTAGCAGCGGGAGCAACAGCAACGCGCCTTTGAGCGATTGTCGAAGGTAGGCTGCGCGCAAGCTCGTCGCGATCGTTAATTCCCCATCTCCTGGTCTCCGCGGGGGTCTGCATATACAGTCGTAAAAAAGAAAGCCGCTGTAAATGCCAACTCGGATCGCATAAGCCTATACGTAGTGTGTGTGGTTTCTCCCTCTCTCTGCTTTTCCATTACTCGCGCATAAATCGACGTCGGCGCGCTGTGAGCTTTCGGTGTGATATCTATGCGCGAGTGATACGTCTTGCTTTTTTCGACGTCCACGATTATGCAACGAGATTTTTATTGCCCTCGTTGTTGTTTGTTGGACGTTTTTATGACGACGGAAAGGATGTGTTTGTGTTTCTCTTTGCTCGCGGCTATCGGTATTATCTCGATGGCGAGCTGTACGAGAGTGCGCGCGATGAATTAGGAATTTAAAAGCTCGCTGTTATTTCCGCAACGCAGCGGCGGGATTAAAGCTTTTTTGTGCGCGTATATACGCGGGGATTTGAGATTTAGCCGGTTGGCACAGCTGCTCGGCGTATTTTGTTCTAGTTCGGTGTATATGCAGATTTCGATTATGCATCCTTTTATTGCCATGCATAGCGCTCGTTTAATCTGCCCGAAGCGAGCGTGCTGCTTCTTTTTTATTGACCATCGTTTAACGGCGAATGATGATCGGGGGGTATTGAATTTTTTAAACCGCTGCGTATATTTTTTACGGCGCGGCGTGTGTTTGCATTCGTGCATAGCGCAGTTCTGAAATTGAAAAACAAAACTCGCTTGTGATAAATTTGATCGCAACGAGTTGATTTGCATTTTTTAGTTTGCTTGACGATTCGCTGTGTAATATATAGGTATACCGCTGTTCAAAGTTGACTTCGGTCTACTGGTGGCAAATACATTACCCCGACGCGACAAAGTGTGTCGTCTGATGAGGCAAAAACTTGAGAACTATGTATATATAACGCTATACTCGACAACTTTGTTTCTGTGTCAAACTAGCTTGCACTACGCTCTTGTATACAAGAATTTCGACAAAAGTTTTCGCGAAATTATTCCTCTTTGCACGCCCTTATCAAACAGTCGGGTGTCAGTCTCGACACTTCTTATATATAACTTTAAATTGCCGAACTTGCGGAGAATAGGTCGGTTATTTTTCAAAACCACTTTCCTCGTGCTTTTTACGCGCAAAAGCAAAACTTCTCCTGGGAGTATATACTCTTAGCGGCAATCCTGGCTATTAAAAACCAAGAGCTGCATCGCCGAGTTGATGTTCTTTTACCACAGCGGAGACGAATCCCCAGCCAGCACCTTTCCTCATAACGCTACCGCACTACGCAGTGAAAAACTTTCCGCTTCTATCTTGGTCCCCGCATTCGACATATACAACTGGCGAGCGGCCCGTCTATCCTCTGACGCATTAAAAAAGTGTAGTTCAACAAGAGAGCGAGAGAAAGAGAGAGAGAGAGAGAGAGAGAGAGTGTGTGTAATGAGTTTACTGCACGCCGTGCGATCGAAACTGCTTACTCTCCCCGAGGTTAACTTTTGCATACTAGATCCATCTTATTACGTTCACAGGGGCTCGGTTGCTGGTTTAACAAGATATCCAGCATGACGCGCGAGTTTGCGCCCTCTTCGAGCTTTATATTGCTCCGTGGGTATACAACTACTTCCGCCACTGTTGCTACTAGTCTAAAGCTCTCCCGGAACGCGAGTAGAACGCGAGCTCTTTAATTATTTGCAAACGTGGTTTGTGTACAACAAGTCTTCTCAATTCAAATGAATTTTTCAGAAAAACCGTTGCTGGAGCCGGTCGTCTTTCAGAAATTCATATCATCTATGCTCCGGATAAACTTTTTTACCATTTTTATAACTTTAATAATTACACTCTTTCTCCATTAATTTTTTTGCGGCGGAGCTTTCGTATTTTCATATTCAGAGGCCGTGTACATTGTAATAGCGGTTCTATACGTGCTCGCGAGCTTGATTGAATTTATCGAAGTACATATTATAATTTCGAATTTAAGTACGTCGAGGGAAGATAATTACTTTCCGAACTTTATACATATACGTACAGATCCAGGGCATGTTAGTCGTCGAAAAATGGGGTTGTTTCCCTACGCTTATACAAGAGTTCGATAATCAAAGCGTTGTTTGCGAATGCGCGTGTGTGTGCGTTTGTTAACGAGCTGCTAAACTAAATTGTGTATTTTGTTCCAAGCTTGTGCTGTAAAATTGCTTGGTCGAAAATCAATAAAACACTTTTACTGCGCTCACTAACACGGTTAATAAAAATTACCACCTAGACTTTTTTTTACTCAACTCGTTGCCCATTCCTCGTTGGCAAAAGAAAAAAAAGGTAAAAAAATCTGACTCGAAGGAAAAAACTCGGAGCATTCTAAAAATCCGCGCTCCAAGAGTGAACGTGAGGTGCGCGCACGTGCCGCGGTCATTCGCCGGCCTTAATTCAGCCTAATAAAGTTGCCTACTTAGCCCACATTCAGCAAAAAGTAGTCGACAAAACTCTTTCGCTCGCAAGCAAGCTTCATTTCTACGCTACTTAACTTCGTTACGCTAATTGGCCTCTCCTCGACAAAAGCTCCCTTTCTTCTTTCTCCATGCGCGAGATCAATCAGGAGATGCGAAAAGTGAAGGCAATTCTTATATATCATCGCGGAGAGGTAGAAATATTTGCCATCCGATCAGGCCCCGGAAGGCTCGATACAGAGAAGCAGAAAGAGAACTATACAGATCGAGGTGAAAAGCTCGCGAGAAAAGCCAAACCTTCGACGGCGGCGCGGCTAGTCGAAAAGATAGAGAGAAAGAGGAAATGGAAAAAAGGAGCTGGAGAAGCCGGAAAGCTTTCATCGAAATTGCCTCTGTACGCTGGAAAGAGAGGGAGGAAGGCGTGATCCGCGCACCACGCCGTCTGCGAGCGATTGGATGAAACGGAAGATCGAAAGCGAATTGTCGAAATTAAGAAAGCTGTCACTGGCCAGAACCGCCAGCGAGACTCAAGAAAATCCAATACTTTGCCGGCGGGAGCTTCGGTAATACGAAGCAGCTCTCTCTCTCTCTCTCTCTCTCTCTCTCTATCTCGCTCAAATACTGGACGTAGCGTGTATAGTCGGATTATGTGTCGAATTCCGAGTGAAATTATTTCGCCTTCGATCGTCGCTACAGAGGATTCTCCAAATCTCACTCCGTTCTCTCTTTCCCTTTTTCAATTCGATTTTCTTTTCGAGATGTCAGCGACGACCGCGCGCGCCCGACGAGAGATGACTCCGGCAGAACATTAAAGGTTGCCGGAGAAACGAGCCGAGGACCGCACCGACGACGATCATATTTCTCTCTCATATCCCGCGGAAAAACATCGCTTTGAGAGAGTCATGCGCTAGCTAACTAAAGAGCCGGACGAGCGAGAGCCAAAGCTGGACGAAAGCAGTGGAAAAGGTCGGCTTTTGGTCAGACCAACGGCTACGCGTAGTCCTTTATTCAGTCGTGACTCGTGTGTGACGGCGGAGAAAAGCTGCAACGTTGGTGATCCTACGCTTGGAATTGCTCCCCGACTAGTGCCAGTGGTAAATGTGCACACTTGTGTTGTCCCTTTCGTATACTGCACTAGTCTATGGCACTCGTCGCGCTGAATTACTCTGACCCGGCAGTCTAATTAATTGCGGTGTCCGAGTGTGCTCTTTCTCTCTCTGCGCTGGCTGCATCACATGCTCACCGAGCCTGTAGCAATGAAGCTTAATCTATGCCATGTACGTATACGTCCGAGTCTCTCCTTAGATCTCAAACGGCACATAGTCAATCAAGGTTGATGAGTCTCCCGCATCGAGCCATCTTAGAAGCTAGTTGAACCTCTAGTGTCCTGTAATTTGCCGATTCGTCGAAAAAAATGCCCGAGCTCGAAGCGAAAAAGCCATTTTAATTATTCAGAACGACGGCGTGAAAATTTGTCGGAGGCATAAAAAAAGCTTCGGTTTGCGGTTACACTTGCGGTTAGATTGTTAAGACACACTTTCCGGGAGCAACGCCGGAGTATACACAGCCGTGAAGAAAATCCAGTCACATACTCCCAGGCTGAAGTCTGCTCGCGCATGCATTTAATAACGAGACGGTGACGCTGCGAGGACTATACGAGCCAGGCAGCTGGTACTATGCTCGGCCGCGTGCATTCCTGATACCCCTACGCCGGAGCCGGTTCGCCTAATGAAATTGCAAAAGTTTCAGCTTTATGGTAACAGATGCACTGCGCGAACGTTAAATTGACTTTTTAACCGCGTGATGCAGTGCGCCGATGCGTGCGCGAGGGATCCTTCTTCTTCTTCTTCTTTTTCATATACGGGAAGAGAGGATTATTTTTGGCTGTGTACTGTGCGGATGGCAATTCTAGGGGAAAATTGTTTCTTCTTTTACATACAGACGGATGATTTTTGTTGGCTCTCTGGCATGCTATAATTGGAATGGAGTTTTAATTAAATTTTCGCGTACTGTACACACTACAGCACCGAGACTCAGCACGCTTGAAAAAATTCCGCAGATTAATTATAATAGCGATCTTCAAAAGAATAATCTCGAAATACCGTTTCGTTTGCGCGCGGATTAAACGTTCGCGATGCGCAATGAGTAAAAGCAGCCTCTGGTAAGAGAAACACACGCATTAATATACAAATGCATCCATCTCATTGGATGGCCTTTGTCGAGACGTTTTTGTCGGATTTCCCCAAAGGCGTGTATACACGCTCTCTCTCTCTCTCTCCCTCAATCAGCTTTAGTCTTTGTTTATCCCGCGCGAAAATCACGCGTCTGATGTGATGCTCAGCTCACGCTGCAAATCGAATCTCCGAGTACTCGTAGAGTGTGAACTCTCTGGTATTGCGCAGCCGACCGACAATGGAAAAAAGAGAGCCGAGGCTGCAAGGCTAAGCGTAAAATTAACAAACGGCGAAATCCCCCCGAGGATTATTCGGTCCGAATGAAGAGAGAGATAGAGAGAGAGAGAGAGAGAGAGAGAGAGAGAGCAAACTGTGCACGTAGCGCCCGAGGCCTACTGCGAAAACTCCGGCCACGAAATTTCCGGCGCTGCACCCTCGAGTTTTTGCGCCGCTGTACTATACCTAATGCGTCTATGTGTATACGTGGCGAAATCACTGAGTAAAATGTACTTTAGTTTGGATTCGAGAACAAAAAATCGCAGTTTTTAATGTGTAGGTATTGTTTAGCAACTGCGTTCAGAATTTGGAGCGAGTAAAAATTCAAAAGCAAACACTCGAAATAAATAAACTTCAATGAATGCTTCAGAGCAGTATTATGATCCATTGTCCAATTAAAATTGCATTTTTTGAATGCTTCATAACATCGAATCAGTACTTTTTAAAGAGAAAATATAACTTAAAAAGCTTTTTAAATTACACTTCACTTGTACTGCAGCTGATAAAAAAAACAAGCATTTTCCCAAACTCGGATTTATAAAAATTGATCGACATTGGTTCGTTATTTTTGCTTTTTTCGATTACTCAGCTTTTCACAGCGGGCTATCCAATTTTGATAAAGCCTTAAATTATGGTTCTTCATTTTCAATTTCATTCTTATGCAAAATTCAGAAACGTTCTCTTTCATATTTCAGTCGTAAAGCTTAATGGAATAAGATTTTAAATTGAGCATCGCCAAAAGTTGTAGCACAGAACTTCGTCATGAGAAGACGCTTGTTGAATAGACATTTTTTTTTCTCTACTTTGAAAATTAGCCTTGACGAAAAGTCAAGAATGACGCTGCCGATTGTTAGCAAACTTTTGGAGCTTCCACAACTCGCCGACCATAACCCACAGCAGGTGCGTCTTTGTTGAGAGCACACAGGCTTCGCGCATAAAAGAAGCAGCGGCGGAATATCGAAAGAGGCTACAGCAGAGAAAGCTCGAAGATGAAATTGCGCTTTATAACAGGCTCGCGTTAAGTCGTTATATTAGTCCGACGAGTGCTAGCTGGAAGGTTAAGAGCTTGAGCTTGCACACGCACACACACACACACACACGCGCTCGAAGAAAATTCGACGCTAAGAAAGTCACTTTCCAAGAGAGAAGGCGAGAGTGGCGCGCGAGCATCCTCGGATTGGTCGTTTAATATTCAACGGCCGGAGGTTTAATATTCAGCGACCCGACCTACATCGCGCGCGACTACCATTCCCGAGGGAGAACGACGGGCGATGCATACACACACACACACACACACCCTCTTTGATGCAAGTCTTCGCAAGTGTGTATAGGCACATCTATTACTGCTGCTGCCGCCGCTGCTTTTTCTACCTTTCTCTTAACCCTTTCAGTCACGCTGTCCGTTATAATGGACATGCTAACTGCCTTACCCAGTATAAAATGCACTTTCAGCGAATTTCTTTAATGATCTCTGTATTCAGGGGATGAGCCGAGGCTGCCTCGTGCATATAATTTGATGTATGGCCTCGTTAGAGAAACTTGCCGACGATACGTTGCCGCTTTTGGAGATTAATGAAAATTCGTTTCTTTCCTGACAACCCGCTGCCCTCCCGAGAAACATCAATATCCTACGAGGTGTAAATAAATGCTGAATCGATTTTGGAAAGCGTGAGCTCCATCTGAATTCTCATCGCCTATATTCTAGCAGAGGGTATAACAATAGTCCATTTGCGAGCTTTTGACTTTGACTGCACGACGCATATGTACTCCTGAACGATTTTCCGAGCTGGCGAATACGAAAGAGTGAAATTTCCGCGCCGAACGGCATCGTCGATCGATCCCTTTGAAGTTATTCGAAAATCATTAAAGCCCTCACCGAGAATGTATCATCTTGGAACACCGTCACTCCTTGTCGTAGGTAATTATTCTCCGAACAAAGCAGCAGCTGCTGCAACTCCATATACTATACACGCCTAATTACTCTCGTCGAGATCGCGTTGAGCTTTTTATCGACAGCTATCTCGCGTTTGATAACACAAAGCTATCAGTGGATGCGTTATAATTAAGTTTCGGCGCATGTTTATTTCCATGCATATGCAGGGCAAAGAGATGCGCTCCCATAAAGTAGTGCACCTATTATTTTCCTGCTCTAATGGATTATTCTCCGCGCTTGATGTGAAATTCGCTTGTTTAGCGAAAATTCAATTTGCGCGCGGCAGATATATTTTTCGAAAGAATCCTCCTATTTACAATTCGCCTGCATTTCGCTCGAGAAAACTGGGACAGCTACTAGTAATTGCGCCTCGGGCGTTGAACGAAAAATAGCTATGTCCCTTCTATAATTCCCGCTTCAAAGCTCACTTTAATACAGGAGACGCATTTATTAAAAAATCTCGTCTATGTGCTTTATAGGTATACATATTATAAGAGGCCTGCCATAGCGCGATCGAACGTTTACCTCGGCAAAGCTTATACAGATTGGTTTTTCCGTTCGTTTTTTCCTATATACCTCCCTCCCTCTGCTCTTTTGTTCTTTTGTTTGGCTTCCCGACTTTGCTGCTGCTGCTGCTACCGGCAGCCGTGAGTGCAAGCTTTCTCCGAGGCTCCTATGAAGTGTTTCTGTTACTCCATTAATCTTTCGGGAAATCTATAAATCGATACGGCGCAGTTTTAAGTCTTTTCTAATGGTTCCCCTGTGCTCGGGCCGGCAAGCGAAATGTCTTCACATTTATCCGTCGCTATATATATATATACCTATGTTCTTATTTTCTTTTTTGCTCCTCATTTTTCAATACTTATAACATTAGCTCGTGCTCGACGCACGACAGTTTCAGCCGCGCGCGTGTGATCGATCGCGCTAATAGACTCTCGCTCTCCGACTTCTTTCCCGGAAAAAATGTAATAGATGTATAATGAAAGCAATATCGCTTATAAATATAATGTAATTATACAGAATTCAATAATAAAACCTATAGATATATCTCGCCCGCTATACTTTTGTAATGGCTGGTGTATTACAGAGAGGGAATATGATATAGGCAGCAAGCAAGCAAGAAGTATCGCATTGCAATATACAGCGACTGATTGGTTTCTCTCTTTGTGTTTCAGTTGCACCGACTTCTGTGAGGGTTGTGGACGAGAGCACGAAGCAGACGCTGGAAGACGGCCGAGTACTGGGTCCGGTAATTGAGGGCTCACCGATAGCATTGAGATGCGAGAGCGGCAAAGGCAGACCGGTACCGACAGTCGAGTGGTATAATGGCGATGTGCGGCTCGAATGTAAGATATGCTTGTAACATATAATATCTCTTGTATAAAGGTAACTCGATCAAGCTACCGACTGTGCAAAAAATCAACGGCGCCAAAATTTGAAATCTTGAAAAAATGATAATTAACTCGCGTGTTTTTGAAAATCAAGTATATATTCGTCAAAGTCTCGACAACTTTTTAAAAACTCTAGAGAACAGTAAAACTTACCGTGAATTTTGCTTTCTTTATAAAAGTCGTCAGCTAATGCAAGCTCTAAGTGGATTTTCCGTTCTTAACGGAGCTCCATATCGCCGACGTAAATTAATCGCGGACCAATCTGTAAAGTAAGTCGCGCGATTAAGTAAAAAGTTGATAGCATTCGCGCGCGCGCTCCCGATATCGTCCGATTCGATATGCCGTGGAAGCGAGAGCTTTTTTCTCGCTCTCCTTTCTTTCCGCTACTAAGGAGCGACATAGTAAAGTTAAAATCAATATGTTATAATGGATCACTTTCAGCGAAAAGTTCAGAGGAGCTGGAGGAGCAGAAAATCGGCACAGGAAGCGGTACGCTTAATCTCGTGGTCGCACGCAGTGAGCTTGGGGCTACCTTCACCTGCAAGGTTAGCAGTTTGGCCCTACCGGAACCGCTAAAAATCGACATCAAATTGGACGTCCACGGTGAGTTTTCGTTATACATTTTTATCGCTCCCTATACTTTCGTTCGAAAAGCTGGTGCCAATAACTCACGATCCGTTAAATTTTCGAATTAAACCCTTAAAGTAGCGAATTAAAGCCGAGGCATCGCTGTTAACGAGTGCAGCATACGATGCAGAATCGAAGCGTATAGTGCGGCACGATAGGTATCTCTATACAGCAAGACGCGCGAGAGGAGGAAAGTCGGACGCGAAAGTTAAAATCGAATGAAAGTCACTTCGTGCGCTCACGAGTTATAGACTCTCTCGACAATCCAATTGTTCGAGATAACTGACCCGGTGACAATGCGCTGCACGAAAATGCCTGCTTCTCTCTTTCCAAGCACACAGAGAGCAAGGATAAAAAGCTCTTACACGCATCAGCAGCAGAAATAACCTCCCCGTTAATTTGTCGCGCGAAGAAACAGCTAGATAGCGGAGCGCTCGCGATAATTAGATTATTATTAGTAGAGTCGAGAGTTATATACGGGCTTCTTCGAACTCGATAAGAAGCAGTGCGGTGTTGCACGCACGCACGAGGCCTCCTTTGATCAAACTTAGCTCGCGCGTTCGGTCCAGCGCTCCGTCTAATTGCGACCGGATCAAACGCCGTCTTGCCGTGGATCAATTGAGTTTTTATCACACGTGCATAAAAAAAGGCCATTTTTCCATGCATGTAAAATGAATAGAAAATCGAGTTTTTCTAGCAGCGGGAGGAAAATTATTTTCCTCCCGCTGTGATGTTACTTACACACACACACACACACACACAAAATTATACAAATTTACTATGCGTTGAAAAGTCCTCGAATTTCCTATTTCTTTTACATGCATGCAAAATGGCCTATATTCATGCCCTTATGATAAAAAGTACGGTGTGCAACAAGGGGGGAGTGGCTTTTTCAGACTCGGGTGATGTTTTGAGCCGTAGGCGCCCTCGACTCCCACTCGTGCTCAAAACATCACCCTCGCTAGAAAAAGCCAATTTTCCCCCCTAGTTGCACAATATACTATTAAATATATAGCGCTGCGAGAGATCTTTTAACGAGTTTTCACCGCGAATTTTTGCCTCCTTTCATACACGCAAGCGCTATCAGGAGTCGCCTATAGCTATATGCATATACATCCTCGTTACTTCCGGCCGAGGCGTTTCGTTATATACAGCGGGAGACGTCCGGCCACAAAAGCCTATGTGGTCAGTGGATAGGGGGGGGGGGGG
>CM053169.1:5004862-5132405 GCA_012977825.3 Pteromalus puparum
TTACTTGTTCCGGCCGAGGCTGGTGCCGTTATTACATTAGTTCACGCGGGGAGAACGCGCGGCCACAAAAAGCCTATGTAGGGTCAGTGATGCAGTAGGTGGGGGGGGGGGGTCGCAATGACTGACTCGTCCGGAATCGAATGGAAAAGCGGCGCGTATAGAGCCCTCGACCAACTGATTTTCCAACCGCGTGTAAATAGAGACAAACGTTCATTGCGGCTTTTGCGGGGAGGAGAAAGAAGGCTATTCGGCGCGTCGGACTGGAAATATACATATTAGCGTCAGCGCTGCAGTCGGTTGCGTATGTAAATAGTTTGCTACCCGCACACCACACACACACACACACACACACCAGAGAGAGATGGCGTGTAATTGAAGGAAACGAAAAGCTCGTATTAATCCATACGCATAAGGAGATCGCATTGCAAATGGAATTTTTCGCTCATTAGTTAGGCAAACTTATTCTGTAGTTTATTAAACGCGCTTCCAAAGTATATTGCGACGGGTGAGAACGTCAAAGCTGCAGCAGCGGCCCTCATTTGAGTTGTAAATCGATCCAGCTCTTCTCTCTTCTCTCTCTCCCTCTCTCTCTTCTCTCTCTCTCGCGCGCGCGCGCGCACGTTCCCGATATTGTATTAAAATCAATGTCGCCGACTGAATTCTCTTAACCTTTGAATCTTAAGCGCAAACGCAGCAGCACCAAGCTGCAAGTGCCTTGCGCGATGACTATAGGGTATATAGAAGGGCGGATGAGAAACTGCCGGCGAGGAAGAAAAAGATATCGAGTCTTTTTTTTTTGTCCGCGTATATAGAGATACAGGTAAAGTGCATGGGGAATAATGTAGACTCGCCGTGTGCCATTGCGCAGATGGCCCTCTGTTAATGGCCCAACTCTCTTGCGGTAACGCAGCTGGTATTTCTCTCTCCTCTTGGTACATCCGCGTAATAGATTTCCAGCAGTCTGTGTGCGTGCACAGCGTTCGTTTAATCTTTTCCTCGGCTGCTCGCTTTTGTTTGATCTCTCTCGTGCTTTTTCTCTTCTCTCTCTCTCTCTCTCGTCGTACTCGACGACGCGGAAGATAGCTCTTTAGCACGAGTGTAACCGCTAGCGTGTCGAGAGAGTGGAAATCGACGCCGTCGATGCAAAATTTTGACGGAGGTACCAGAGCGCGTTATTGTATTATAATTTTCCTCTGCTCGTGTAAATCCTCTCGAGAGCGCGATGAAACGACTCGGTAGTTTTTACAAGGGAATCCCTTTCATTTCGCGTAGAGGGACGCTGAAATGCTGGCCGGTAAAAAAACATACTCGCGACGGCCTTGTATTTCAACGGATGCTCGCGTACTCTCGACGTATATAATTACCAGAAGCTCCCTTGCGAATCGAGAAATAGCGTACGGCGTCGCGTATTAAACTTTCGTTCCTTGAGGCTGATATATGCCTGTCTCCTCTTAGTTGCTAATTTTTTGCGTTCCACGTTTTTCTGTATTGTGTACAGAGTCCGAAATTTAAACAGCGACGAGCGCTTCGTTGCGTCCATCATGAAGCATTCTAAAATGGACAAGTTTTTACGTATCGCAGTGGAAGAGCGAGAGCGGGCAAAAAGCTGATAAAACCTTACTGCGTTTTTAATTTGAAAACGGGCGCAGCTTTCGCAGGCTTTTAATTCTCCTACACCGATGCTGGTACGAAATTCAATCAGAAGGACCGGTTTATACTAGAAATTTTAATCTGCCTGTGCAAATGCGGAGACTTGATTAAAATCGCCGAGCCAAAAACTCGCCAATGGATTTAAGCGAAATGATGAGTTGTAATGCATTGTAAGCTTGATCAGGAGAACAGGTCGATGGTACATGCACACACACACACACACACACACACACACACACACACACACACACCACACACACACGCAACACAAGAGAACGAACAACGCACCTTGGAAGCATGGCAGCGTAGATGGGGCTTCCCAAAGGGAAGATGGACAACCGCTGATGCCTAATATAGGAGTATGGATAAACAGACGACATGGCGATCTGGATTTTTATCTCACGCAACTACTGACGGGGCATGGCTGCTTCAGGTACTACCTGCAACCGTTCAGAGTGGACAATGAAGCTACTTGCCCAACTTGCCCGAATTCCCTCGAAGATGCCGAACACACACACAATTGTTCCACGGTTTGCCGCAGAAAGAGAAACTCTCATAGAAAGTCTAGGTGAAGCCGTCACGCCCGAGAACTTAGTCAGGCTGATGCCAAGTCAGCAAATAACTGGAAGGCTGTGGCTCATTCGCGGCCACAGTAATGAAAAAACTTAGAAGTGAGGACACGGCAAGACGCCAGCTTACGGGAATCCGAGACCGATGGACTACCGTCCGTATATCTGCTCCTTAGATCGATGCTGAGAATTGCAGGTAACTAAGTTGACCAATAAGATGAGGCAATGCCCGTCTAATACAAGTGCTCCTCAAACCGATGGCAGAGGAACGTAGGTTGAGCTGAGCCCAGCTCCCCTGCCTGATGCAGAGGAACGTAGGGCAGGGTTGAGACTGCCAGAGGATGACCGGACGATGCTGTAGGAAGTAGACGGCCGACGATGCAGTAAGAAGCAGACGAGTTTGATCCTGAACCCCTAATCACTACGGTGGACGGGGGAAGTATGGAATGTCAAACCCAAAGAAGAAGCCAAACGCTGGTAAGACGCCCCACCGAAGTACGATGTCTAGCGATGGTGCCGGTGGCGGTCTTGATGTCGTAGGGCCACTTGAACAGAGTTCGCTCTGTCAACGTCCGTATAAAAAAAAAAAAAAAACACACACACACACACACACACACACAAAACACACCACACACACACACACACACACACACACACCACACACACACACACACACACACACACACACAGAATTCTCACTCGGTGGTTGGCGCGAGAGAGAAAAAAAAAGCCTCTTAAATCTCGGTGAGGAGGCCAGGCGAAAGGGAGAAAGAGAAAGAAGAGAGAGAAGTTAATCAAATCTCAACGCTTAAACGGCGCGGGAAGGGCCTCGCGGGATACGACTACGGCAAGATTCAACTTCGACCTATTTTCCTCTTTCTCTTTTCGCGGGGCGCGAGCGAGCAAGCGAGTCTTTCTTTTTCCGCGCCAGTCACCGCCTCCTCCTCCTCCTCCATTTCTGTGTCTGCGGGAAGGACTTTTTTCTCTCTCTTTCTGCCAGTGCTCGGGCTGCTTTTACTCCTTATTTTCTTTGTGCCGCTGCGCGCGAGGTTCTTCTTTTATTTTCAACGTTGCCCCGACGGCGCGCACGTCTATTTATTAGAGAAAAATGGAACATTGCGTTCGTTCAGGAGATGAGTTTGATTTACTTTTGACGAAGGAATCTTTCGAGGAGGATGTTTCGCTTTGTTTCTATGCCAAGCGTACACATCGCCGGATGAAATTCAAACTTGTTGCGGAAATTCATAAAGCTGCATTGTTCTTCGCAAGTTTTATGCGCAAAAAGCGTTGATTATGAAAATATGAGTGGCCGAAGTATTATAGCCACAAACTACGAGCGAGCTTCTGACCTGGGTTAATATTGAACAAGATCCTGTCTCAAATTTACCCCCGACCACATTCATAATCGATTTCGAATATTAAGCTAATTTAAAAGCTCTCAAAAGCGAGAAAAATTCACTCCGATTTCCTCACCAGAAAAGTCATTTCTCTTCGTTATCCTATATAACTCGTCGTCGTGTCAGCTCCTAAATTTTTCCTCTCTCTTATGCGCTTGCGGTAAGCTCTGTTCCTCGGCTGTCTCTTTCTCTCGGGTATATGCGCCGCAGTCTGGCGTGGAATATTATCCACTGTCTCTCGCGCATGCATACATGGACCGACGTGCGAGGAAGGAGCGCACGTTTCTTCGATCGCGCCCCGGCTTATTACGTAGACGTGCCAGAGAGGGAAGACATTGCTGGGCAAGAGTTTTTGCTCCGAGTTGCCAAGCGCTGAAGGGAATTTTAATCGGGTTATTTCGCGACTCTACCTTTTTATCTTAATCGTCAGCGTCTAAAGTCGTAGCTCTTCTATATAATTGATAAAGAAAGCACTCTTTCGAGGTATGAAAAAAAAAAAAAAANAAGCGTATAGTGCGGCACGATAGGTATCTCTATACAGCAAGACGCGCGAGAGGAGGAAAGTCGGACGCGAAAGTTAAAATCGAATGAAAGTCACTTCGTGCGCTCACGAGTTATAGACTCTCTCGACAATCCAATTGTTCGAGATAACTGACCCGGTGACAATGCGCTGCACGAAAATGCCTGCTTCTCTCTTTCCAAGCACACAGAGAGCAAGGATAAAAAGCTCTTACACGCATCAGCAGCAGAAATAACCTCCCCGTTAATTTGTCGCGCGAAGAAACAGCTAGATAGCGGAGCGCTCGCGATAATTAGATTATTATTAGTAGAGTCGAGAGTTATATACGGGCTTCTTCGAACTCGATAAGAAGCAGTGCGGTGTTGCACGCACGCACGAGGCCTCCTTTGATCAAACTTAGCTCGCGCGTTCGGTCCAGCGCTCCGTCTAATTGCGACCGGATCAAACGCCGTCTTGCCGTGGATCAATTGAGTTTTTATCACACGTGCATAAAAAAAGGCCATTTTTCCATGCATGTAAAATGAATAGAAAATCGAGTTTTTCTAGCAGCGGGAGGAAAATTATTTTCCTCCCGCTGTGATGTTACTTACACACACACACACACACACACAAAATTATACAAATTTACTATGCGTTGAAAAGTCCTCGAATTTCCTATTTCTTTTACATGCATGCAAAATGGCCTATATTCATGCCCTTATGATAAAAAGTACGGTGTGCAACAAGGGGGGAGTGGCTTTTTCAGACTCGGGTGATGTTTTGAGCCGTAGGCGCCCTCGACTCCCACTCGTGCTCAAAACATCACCCTCGCTAGAAAAAGCCAATTTTCCCCCCTAGTTGCACAATATACTATTAAATATATAGCGCTGCGAGAGATCTTTTAACGAGTTTTCACCGCGAATTTTTGCCTCCTTTCATACACGCAAGCGCTATCAGGAGTCGCCTATAGCTATATGCATATACATCCTCGTTACTTCCGGCCGAGGCGTTTCGTTATATACAGCGGGAGACGTCCGGCCACAAAAGCCTATGTGGTCAGTGGATAGGGGGGGGGGGGGNNNGGGTCGCAATGACTGACTCGTCCGGAATCGAATGGAAAAATGCGTCGCTGTATAGCCCTCGATCCAACTGATTTTCCAACCGCGTGTAAATAGAGACAAACGTTCATTGCGGCTTTTGCGGGGGAGGAAAAGAAGGCTATTCGGGCGCGTCGGACTGGAAATTATACATATAGCGTCAGCGCTGCAGTCGGTTGCGTATGTAAATAGTTTGCTACCCGCACACACACACACACACACACACACACACCAGAGAGAGATGGCGTGTAATTGAAGGAAACGAAAAGCTCGTATAATCCATACGCATAAGGAGATCGCATTTGCAAATGGAATTTTTCGCTCATTAGTTAGGCAAACTTATTCTGTAGTTTATTAAACGCGCTTCCAAAGTATATTGCGACGGGTGAGAACGTCAAAGCTGCAGCAGCGGCCCTCATTTGAGTTGTAAATCGATCCAGCTCTCTCTCTCTCTCTCTCTCTCTCTCTCTCTCTCTCTCTCGCGCGCGCGCGCGCACGTTCCCGATATTGTATTAAAAGTCAATGTCGCCGACTGAATTCTCTTAACCTCTTGAATCTTAAGCGCAAACGCAGCAGCACCAAGCTGCAAGTGCCTTGCGCGATGACTATAGGGTATATAGAAGGGCGGATGAGAAACTGCCGGCGAGGAAGGAAAAGATATCGAGTCTTTTTTTTTTGTCCGCGTATATAGAGATACAGGTAAAGTGCATGGGGAATAATGTAGACTCGCCGTGTGCCATTGCGCAGATGGCCCTCTGTTTAATGGCCCAACTCTCTTGGCGGTAACGCAGCGATTTCTCTCTCCTCTTGTACATCGCGTAATAGATTTCCAGCAGTCCTTGTGTGCGTGCCAGGTCGTTAATTTTCCTCGCTGCTCGCTTTAAATACATACAAAGATGTCCTTTCTCTCCTTTTCTCTCCTCCTCCTCCTCGGGTACTCGACACCGGGATTCTCTTTATCAGATTAGAACGCTAGCGTGCGAGGATGGAAATCGAGCGCCGTCGATGCCATTTTTAGACGTAACTAGAGCGCGCTATGTAATTAAGTTCTCTGAAATCGTGTAATCCTCTCGAGAGGGATGAAACGACTCGTTAGTTTTACACAGGGAATCCCTTTCATTCGCGTAGAGGACGCTGAAATAAATCTGGCCGGTAAAAAAACATACTCGCGACCGCTCTGTATTCAACGGTGCTCGCGTACTCTCAACGGTATATATTACCACTAACCCTTGCGTAATCGAGAATACGTACAGCGCTGTATTAAACCGTCCCTGGAGCTGAATATGCTGTCTCGCGATCTAGTGCTAATTTTGCGTTCCAGCGTTTTTTTCTGTATTGTGTACGAGATCGAAATTTAACAGCGAACTTTTCGTTCGTCATCATGAAGCATTCTAATTGACAAGTTTTACGAAGCGCACGTGGAGAGCCGAGAGCCCGGTGCAAACTATAAAACTACTTGCGTTTATAATTTGGAAACGGGGCGGCAGCGTTTCGTCGGCCATGGCTTTAATTCTCCTACACCGAGCTGTACGAAATCAATCCAGAAGGACCGGTTTTATACTAGAATTTAATTCTGCCTGTGCAAATGGGAGACTCTGCTAAGAATCGCCGAGGCCATAAACTCGCCAGATGGATTAACGGAAAGAGGTTGTAATGGCATGTAAGCCTGATAGGAGAACAGGTCGATGGTACTCACACACAAACACACACCAACACACACACACACAGCACCACAACCAACACACCCACACACACACTGAGGATCGACACGCAGCTGGAGCATGCAGCGTAGGATGAGCGCTTCCACAAAGGGAGAGACACCGCGACCAATAAGGAGTAGGATAAACAGAACATGGCGATCTGGATTTTTATCTCACGCAACTACTTGACGGGCTCTCTTCAGGTACTACCTTCACCGTTCAAGTGGACAATGAAGCTACTTGGCCCATGACTTGCCCAATTCCCTCGAAAATGCCGACACATCACCCGCATTGTCCACGTTCGGCAGAAGAGAAACTCTCATAGAAGAGTCCTAGGTGAAGCCCGGTACGCCCGAACCTTATCAGCTGATGCTCAAAGTAGCCAATACTGAAGGGGCTTGTGGCGTCATTCGCGCCACAGTAATGAAAAAACTTGAATGAGACACCTGCAAGGACGCCAGCTTACGGAATCGAGACGATAGACTACCGTCGATCATCTGCTCCCTAGACTCGATGCTGAGAATGCAGGTACTAAGTTGACCATAAGAGAGGGCAATGCCCGTCTAATCAATGCTCCTCAACAGGATGCAGGAGAGACGATAGGTGAGCTGAGCCAACCTCCCCTGCCTGATCACGAGGACGTAGGGCGAGGTGTAGAGCTGCCAGAGGAATGCCAGGGACGACATGCCTCGTCACGAGTAACGGCCGGCGACGATGCAGTCAAAAGGCAGGACGAGTTTGTCGCTGAACGCCCATAAATGGACGCACTGGGCGGTGGACGGGGGAAGTGGAAATGTCAATACCAGAAGAAAAGCAACGCTGTGAAAACGCGGCCCGCACGCGAAGTACGATTCTACGATTGTGCCGGGTCGGCGGGTCTTGATGTCGTGAACGGCCACTTGAACAGGAGTTCGCGTCGGGGTCAGACGTCCGGTATCAAGAAAAAAAAAAAAACCACACACACACACAAGCACAACACACGAAATCACAATCAAGCAGCTAGCGCGCGGAGGGGCCCAGCGAGCGCCGACCAGGGCACCAGCACCGGCAGGGCGTCCACCAGTGGGTTCAGTCATCAGGCACAACACAAGGCACACCACAACACCACACGACTCACGAAATCTCCATTCGGTGGGTTGGCCGCGAGAGAGAAAGGAAAAAGCCCTCTAAATTCGTGCTGGAGAAGGCAGGCGAAAGGGGAGAAGAGAAAGAAGACGAGAGAAGTTAATCACAAGTCTCAACGTTAAACGCGCGGGGAAGGCCTCGCGGATAGCGACTACGGCAAGATTCACTTCGACGCTATTTTCCGTCTCTGTCGCTCTTTCGCGGGGCGCGCGACCGAGCAGCGCAGTCTTTCTTTTTCCGCGCCAGCACCGGCCCTCCCTCCTCACCCCTCCATTCTTGTGTCTTGCGGGAAGGACTGCTATTATCTAGCCGGTGGGGTCTAAAGCCTACCTCTTCGAAGAAGTTATGGGATGCTGCGGAAGAGGTAGGAGATCGGCGACTAGCAAGAGGATGCGTGTATTAACGCGACGTACCTATTTCATTGGGATAAGCGCTGTGAGATCTAGACGGGGTGGGAGGAGTTCAAGTGATACTAGTAGATTTGTCACGTGGCGACTAAAAGGGGTTAGCGGCGTAAAGGGCGCCATACAACCGGAACGCGCGCACGTCATTATGTATGTCATGAGGAAACGCGTAGAGGAATGTGCGGAATTGGGACCTTGATTGGGAATGGAAGTGAGCAATGAAGATAGTGTAGAGGTGATATGATGGACAAGTTTAGTGCAAGGAGTTGGTTGGGGACGAGCGAAGACATCTTTTCGGGTATGGGTGGTAGATGTTCGATTCCGCTTTGGGTTTTCTATTGCAAGCGTGACACATCCGCGGATGAAATTCAAAACTTGTTGCGGAATTCATGAGTCATTGTTCTTCCGCGCAAGTTTTCATGCGAGCCCAAGAGACTTGATTGGTGGAAGAGCTATGTGAGGGTGCCCGGCAGAGGGATTACATACAGACGAAACTGACGGGCGCGAGCCGCGACGGTGAGGGACCGGAGCTCGATGACCTGGGTTAAATATGATCAAGATCGCTGTCTCAAATTTCCGCCCGGGACCAAACTTACATAACGATTTCGAATATTAACTAATTTAAAGCTCTCAAAAGCGAGAAAAATTCACTCCGATTGCCTCACCAGAAAGGTCAATTTCTCTTGCGTCTAGTCCTATATAACTCGTCGCTCGATGTACAGCTCCTAAATTTTTCCTCTATACTCGTATATCGCTTGCGGTAACTCTGTTCCTCGCTGTCTCTCTCTCTCTCCGGGTAACGTGCGCGTAGTCCTGGCGTGGAGCTATTATCCACTGTCTCTCGCGCATGCATACATGGACCGACGTGCGAGGAAGGAGCGCACGTTTCTTCGATCGCGCCCCGGCTTATTACGTAGACGTGCCAGAGAGGGAAGACATTGCTGGGCAAGAGTTTTTGCTCCGAGTTGCCAAGCGCTGAAGGGAATTTTAATCGGGTTATTTCGCGACTCTACCTTTTTATCTTAATCGTCAGCGTCTAAAGTCGTAGCTCTTCTATATAATTGATAAAGAAAGCACTCTTTCGAGGTATGAAAAAAAAAAAAAAATAAATAAAAAATAAAAATAAGAACACTTGTGAATCATGCAACGTTTTACATATGCGTCCGATATTTCCGAGCAATATAACGCGAAAAGAAAGAGAGTCCATCCGGCGGGAAATTTTTGGCCGACAGTCTACGCTCGAGCGAGCTTGCAAAAGGCGTCGGTGTGAACGGCATCAGCATATTTTTCCTGCTCCTTCTTCTCTCACTCTCCGGAGTCGCAGTACATTTGCGCTTGACCTTTTTGTCGGCGCCGATCGAGCCACAGCGAATGCAATTTTGCCGAGTATTATGTATAGACGTGGTTCCATCTGCTTCCTCTTGTGCAATTCTCGCCATTCAGATTCTTCTGCAGACGCGGCAACGACACGACGAGGCGAAATATCCTTTCGCGTAGCTTCTTTATTATTAACCCCTTCCCAGGAGGGATATTGGCTCGTCCCAATTTCTCTCTTATAGCAATACGATATTCGCTTCATTTTTCCTTGTAAACCGACAAGCATATCCGGATTTGCTCGAGTTATTTTTTCCCTGAAATTAATTCGACGCCGGACTGGATTATCGCGTGACTTATTGCGGGCAAAGAAAAAAAAACGGAAAAGGATCTGAAAAAGGAGCGAGTGGATTACACTTCGCGGTGCGATTACGAGCTTATATAAATGTACGTATATCCAGAGGCGACTCTGCTACTCGAGGCCGCTGTACTAAATCATTATAGTTTTTCGAGAATTATACATAAAAGAGTCCGCGAATAAACGACTGTTATACTCCTATAGAGCTACATCGCGTACTTGAGCCGGTATAATTAATGGACTGCCAAGTGAGTATTCCAATTGGCGAAGGGTCTCTGCGCTATCCGAGATTAAACAGGCTCGTGAAAATTCGTGCAGTACAACGACGTCGTATGAATTATACGTCCGATTCCACCTAGGGTATAAAAACAAAGGGTAATTCGATCAGGCAGGTACACGCAAACACCTTTCCAATCTCGCGTTTAGAGGCTCGCCTCAAAGCCAATCAGCACTTTAATCAGGCATCGGGGCTAAAAGGAGCTGATTCGCGTGGAAATCGCATCAATCGCGTGTGTAGGACGCGAGAGCTTGCTGCAAGTGCATCGTCGAATGGCTATGTATACATATATACACCACTGACACGTATGGCGATCCAGCCCAGCGCAGATGCGATTAGACTCGGAGAATCGTATAGCAAGAGAAGCTCCGCCGGACACACTTCCGCCGGATTAGCCGACACTTGGACAAACTGCCTGGCCTCGAGTCCCTCTTTGTCCGCGACGACGACGACGACGACAACAACAATAGCGCAAGAGGCCAGCTGCCAGTTCTATACACACAGTAGGACTAGCTTTTTCTCTCTTTCTCTCCCTACTCACTTTATTTCGTCCTATCCGGGGAGAAAGAAAGCTTCCTTTGCCTTTCGTCTTCGCGCTCTCGCTTTAATTGCGCCTTGGACGAGGGTCGTTGGAGCTTTTTTTCACGGGGCTCAGCTCGTGATATCTTTATGGCCTTGTGCTCACGGGCCTTTGATTTGTTTCCGAGGAAGCATTGTTGCTGGCTGGGGTAATCAAATAAACGAGACCGCGTAGGTATAGCGTCTCCTTTGTGTACAACAACATCTCTTCTGTTATATACCAGCTAAGAAATTATACGCGAGCTTTGAAGTTCTCTTTCGCGCAGCTTAAAAATCCACTCGACAAGAGTCGCAACAAATGAGTTATCCAATTCCATTAGCATCAACTTCGCGTATATACGCTAATCCGTTTAGCCATTCGAAGCAGCTAAATAAATCGATGGATTCAATGCATCTCTCGCGGCGTTATCTCTCTGTGTCGTCCAGTTACTTTTTTTACCCTATCATCTCTCGGCTGCCTCTGGCGCGTCCGTTACTTTTCCTTTCCTCTTTAACTTCTGTTTACTCCCCTTCCATTGTCGACATGGTGTGTGTGTGTGTGTGCCTCTCTCTCGCACTGTACAGCGAGTCTCGTTATCTCCTCGCGAACGAATGGAGTGTCGCTTGAAAGCTAGAGTAGAAGAGGAGGACGAGAAGTATAGTCCGAGTGGACCGACGACTTTTCCCGTCGCTCTCGCAGCACACATTCCCGCACGAGCGACCCCCTTTGCTGCCTCGACATTTATATAGATCTTGCTCGCTAGCCAACGGAAGAGTGACCCTTTTAATTCGATCTTGTGCGCGTATAGCCAGCGATAACTTGATCTTTCTACCGCCGTCGTCGACGAGCTTCGAGCTTGTCACTTTAGAGCTCCTAGGAGCTTTTTTTTATCCACTGGTACACGTTTAATTTGAAAAAGCTCGTCTTGTCTCTTTCAGTGCGGCCGATGAAAATGGGTATATCTGGAGTACACGGCCACGTCGTCCAGGGTTCAAAGGTCCTTCTGAATTGCGTGGTACAGTCGGCTCGACCTCCGGCTAACGTCACCTGGTACAATGGCACTGAGGTTCTCCTAAGCAACGACAGCCGCATCGATATGTACGAGACAAAGCTCACCGACAATGTGAGTATACCACTGAAGCTCAAACCCGAATTTTTTTATTTTTGTTCGCCCTGTATATTTATTTACAATACACACTCAACGCGCATATGCAGTACCACTTTATTTGTTCACTCCTATGTGTATAATGGACGAAAAATAAATAACACCGAACCGAATTGAAAATATATTTTATTTACTCGCGTATTGTTACGACGGGGACTTTGCAGCAAGAGAGAGAGAGAGAGATAATATCGCGGTGCGTTCGGTCTGCGCCCATCTCCGCGCAATATACGCGCTACTTTGCATATTGATCTTTATCGTTAAAACGCGATCGCGCGAGAGAGAGAGAGAGAGAGAGAGAGAGAGAGAGAGNAATGTCGCCGACTGAATTCTCTTAACCTCTTGAATCTTAAGCGCAAACGCAGCAGCACCAAGCTGCAAGTGCCTTGCGCGATGACTATAGGGTATATAGAAGGGCGGATGAGAAACTGCCGGCGAGGAAGGAAAAGATATCGAGTCTTTTTTTTTTGTCCGCGTATATAGAGATACAGGTAAAGTGCATGGGGAATAATGTAGACTCGCCGTGTGCCATTGCGCAGATGGCCCTCTGTTTAATGGCCCAACTCTCTTGGCGGTAACGCAGCTGGTAGTTTCTCTCTCCTCTTGGTACATCCGCGTAATAGATTTCCAGCAGTCTGTGTGCGTGCACAGCGTTCGTTTAATCTTTTCCTCGGCTGCTCGCTTTTGTTTGATCTCTCTCGTGTCCTTTTTCTCCTTTTCTCTCTCTCTCTCTCTCTCGTACTCGACGACGCGGATATAGCTCTTTAGCACGAGTGTAAACGCTAGCGTGTCGGAGAGATGGAAATCGACGCCGTCGATGCAAATGTTTGACGACGAGTACCAGAGCGCGCTATTGTAATTATATTTTCCTCTGCTCGTGTAAATCCTCTCGAGAGCGCGATGAAACGACTCGGTAGTTTGTTACAAGGGAATCCCTTTCATTTCGCGGTAGAGGGACGCTGAAAAATGCTGGCCGGTAAAAAAAACATACTCGCGACGGCTCTTGTATTTCAAACGGATGCTCGCGTACTCTCGACGTATATAATTACCACGAAGCTCCCTTGCGAATCGAGAAATAGCGTACGACGGTCGCGTATTAAACTTTCGTTCCCTGAGGCTGATATATGCTGTCTCCTCTTAGTTGCTAATTTTTTGCGTTCCACGTTTTTTCTGTATTGTGTACAGAGTCCGAAATTTAACAGCGACGAGCGCTTCGTTGCGTCCATCATGAAGCATTCTAAATGGACAAGTTTTTTACGTATCGCACGTGGAGAGCCGAGAGCGGGCAAAAAGCTGATAAAACCTACTGCGTTTTTAATTTGAAAACGGGCGCAGCTTTCGCATGGCTTTTAATTCTCCTACACCGATGCTGTACGAAATTCAATCCAGAAGGACCGGTTTTATACTAGAAAATTTTAATCTGCCTGTGCAAATGCGGAGACTTGATTAAAATCGCCGAGCCAATAAACTCGCCAGATGGATTTAAGCGGAAATGATGAGTTGTAATGGCATTGTAAGCTTGATCAGGAGAACAGGTCGATGGTACATGCACACACACACACACACACACACACACACACACACACACACACACACACACACACACACACACACGGAGGAACGACAACGCACCCTGGAAGCATGGCAGCGTAGATGGAGCGCTTCCACAAAGGGAAGATGGACACACCGTCTGATGCCTAATATAGGAGTATGGATAAACAGACGACATGGCGATCTGGATTTTTATCTCACTCAACTACTGACGGGGCATGGCTGCTTCAGGTACTACCTGCACCGTTTCAAGTTGGACAATGAAGCTACTTGCCCAACTTGCCCGAATTCCCTCGAAGATGCCGAACACATCACCACAATTTGTCCACGGTTTGCCGCAGAAAGAGAAACTCTCATAGAAAGTCTAGGTGAAGCCGTCACGCCCGAGAACTTAGTCAGGCTGATGCTCAAGTCAGCAAATAACTGGAAGGCTGTGGCGTCGTTCGCGGCCACCGTAATGAAAAAACTTAGAAGTGAGGACACGGCAAGACGCCAGCTTACGGAATCCCGAGACGATGAGACTACCGTCCGTATATCTGCTCCTTAGATCGATGCTGAGAATTGCAGGTAACTAAGTTGAGCCAATAAGATGAGGCAATGCCCGTCTAATACAAGTGCTCCTCAAACCGATGCAGAGGAACGTAGGTTGAGCTGAGCCCAGCTCCCCTGCCTGATGCAGAGGAACGTAGGGCGAGGGTTGAGACTGCCAGAGGATGACCGGACGATGCTGTAGGAAGTAGACGGCCGGACGATGCAGTAAGAAGCAGACGAGTTTGATCCTGAACCCCTAATCACTACGGTGGACGGGGGAAGTATGGAAATGTCAAACCCCAAAGAAGAAGCCAAACGGCTGGTAAACGGCCCCACCGAAGTACGATGTCTAGCGATGGTGCCGGTGGCCGGTCTTGATGTCGTAGGGCCACTTGACAGAGTTCGCTCTGTCAACGTCCGTATAAAAAAAAAAAAAAAAAAAAACACACACACACACACACACCACACACAAACACACACACACACACACAACACACACACCACACAACACACACACACACACACACACAGAATCTCACTCGGTGGTTGGCGCGAGAGAGAAAAAAAAGCCTCTTAAATCTCGGTGAGGAGGCCAGGCGAAAGGGAGAAAGAGAAAGAAGAAGAGAAGTTAATCAATCTCAACGCTTAAACGGCCGGGAAGGGCCTCGCGGGATACGACTACGGCAAGATTCAACTTCGACCTATTTCCTCTTTCTCTTTTCGCGGGGCGCGAGCGAGCAAGCGAGTCTTCTTTTTCCGCGCCAGTCCGCCTCCTCCCTCCTTTCCATTTCTGTGTCTGCGGGAAGGACTCTTTTCTCTCTCTTTCTGCCAGTGCTCGGGCTGCTTTTACTCCTTATTTTCTTTGTGCGCTGCGCGCGAGGTTCTTCTTTTTTTTCAACGTTGCCCCGACGGCGCGCACGTCTATTTATTAGAGAAAAATGGAACATTGCGTTCGTTCAGGAGATGAGTTTGATTTACTTTTGACGAAGGAATCTTTCGAGGAGGATGTTTTCGCTTTGTTTCTATTGCCAAGCGTACACATCGCCGGATGAAATTCAAACTTGTTGCGGAAATTCATAAAGCTGCATTGTTCTTTCGCAAGTTTTATATGCGCAAAAACGTTGATTAATGAAAATATAGTGGCCGAAGTATTAATAGCCACAAACTACGAGCGAGCTTCTGACCTGGGTTAATATTGAACAAGATCCTGTCTCAAATTTACCCCGACCACATTCATAATCGATTTCGAATATTAAGCTAATTTAAAAGCTCTCAAAAGCGAGAAAAATTCACCCGATTTCCTCACCAGAAAAGTCATTTCTCTTCGTTATCCTATATAACTCGTCGTCGTGTCAGCTCCTAAATTTTTCCTCTCTCTTATGCGCTTGCGTAAGCTCTGTTCCTCGGCTGTCCTCTTTTCTCTCGGGTATTGCCCGCAGTCCTGGCGTGGGAATATTATCCACTGTCTCTCGCGCATGCATACATGGACCGACGTGCGAGGAAGGAGCGCACGTTTCTTCGATCGCGCCCCGGCTTAATTACTAGACGTGCCAGAGAGGGAAGACATTGCTGGGCAAGAGTTTTGCTCCGAGTTGCCAAGCGCTGAAGGAATTTTAATCGGGTATATTTCGCGGACCTCACTTTTTATCTTAATCGTCAGCGTCTTACAAGTCGTAGCTCTTCTATATAATTGATAAAGAAAGCAACTCTTTCGAGGTATGAAAAAAAAAAAAATAATAAAAAATAAAAATAAGAACACTTGTGAATCATGCAACGTTTACATATGCGTCCGGATATTTCCGAGCAATATAACCGAAAAGAAAGAGAGTCCATCCGCGGGAAATTTTTGGCACGACGTCTACGCTCGGCGCACTTGCAAAGGCGTCGTGTGAACGGCAATCAGCATATTTTTCCTGCTTCTTCTTCTCTCACTCTCCGGAGTCGCAGTACATTTTGCGCTTGACCTTTTGTCGGCGCGCCGATCGAGCCACAGCGAATGCAATTTTGCCGAGTATTATGTATAGACGTGGTTCCATGCTGCTTCCTCTTGTGCAATTCTCGCCATTCAGATTCTTCTGCAGACGCGGCAAACGACACACCGAGGCGAATATCCTTTCGCGTAGCTTCTTTATTATGAACCCCTTCCCAGGAGGGAATTTGTCTTCGCCCCAATTTCTCTCTATAGCAATACGATAATTCGCTTCTTTTTCCTTGTAAACCGACACAGCATATCCGGATTTGCTCGAGTTATTTTCCCCTGAAATTAATTCGACGCCGGACTGGATTTATCGCGTGACTTATTTGCGGGCCAAAGAAAAAAAAACGGAAAAGGATCTGAAAAGGAGCGAGTGGATTACACTTCGCGGTGCGATTACGAGCTTATATAAATGTAACGTATATCAGAGGCGACTCTGCTACTCGAGGCCGCTGTACTAAATCATTATAGTTTTTACGAGACTTTACATATTTTAAGAGTCCGCGATAAACGACGTTTCCTCCTATAGAGCACATCCGCGTACTTGAGCCGGTATAATATAATGCTCACTGTGCTTCAAGTGAGTATTTTCCAATTTGGCGACAGGGTCTCTGCGCTATCCGAGATCAAACAGGTCTTTCGTGAAATTCGTGCAGTACCGACGTCGTATGAATTTACGCGATTCACCTAGGTTAAAAACAAAGGGTAATTCATCAGCGCAGGTACACGGCAAACCACCTTTCCAATCTCGCAGTTTAGGGCTCGCCTTCAAGCAACTCAGCACCTTTCTATCAGGCATTCGGGGCTAAAATGGAGCTGATCGCGTGAAATTCGCATTCAATGCGTGTGTAGGCGCGAGAGCTTGCTGCAAGTGCATCGTCGAATGGCATTATGTTTTCTTAGTCACACTGATTACGTATGGCGATCCAGCCCAGCGCAGACTGCCGATTAGACTCTGGAGAATCGTTATAGCAGAGTCCGCCGGTACACACATAATTCGCCGGTATTAGCCGACACTTGAGAAACTGCCTAGCTCCCTCGATCCCTCTCTTTGTCGCGACGAGTACGACGACCGCAACACCATAGCGCTAAGGGTCCAGCTGCAGTTTCTGTATCACACCCAGTAGCGACTAGCTTATTCTCTCTTCTCCTACTCCTTATTCTCTCCTATCCGGGGATGAAAGAACAGCTTCTTTGCCCTTCGTCTTTGCGGCTCTCGCTTTAATCTGCCCGCTTGACGAGTGGTCTTTGGAGGCTTTTTTTCCGGGGCTCAGCTCGTGATATCTTTATGGGCCTGTGCTCACGCGCCTTGTGATTTGTATTCCGAGGAAGCATTGTTCGCTGGCTGGGGTAACTCAATTAATACGAGCGCGTAGTATCTAGCGTCTCCTTTGTGCTATCATTTACAACATTTCTCGTTCTGTTATATACCACTAAGAAATTATAACCGAGGTTTGAAGTTGTTTTCGCGTGCAGCGCTTAAAATCACCTCGACAAGAAGTCGCAACAAATGATTACCATTCCATTTAGCATCACACTTCGCGTATAACGGCTAATCCGTTTAGCATTCGAAAGCAGGTATATAATCGATGATATCAATGATCTCTCGCGCGTTATCTCTCTGTTCGTCTCCAGTTACTTTTTTAACCCTATCGATTCTCTCGGTTGCTCTGGCGCGTTCCAGTTACCTTTCCCTTTCGCCTTCTCTTTAGCCTTCGTGTTTTGTGTCCTCCCCCTTCCATTGTCGAGCATGGTGTGTGTGTGTGTGTGCCTCTCTCTGCCTCGCACTGTACCAGGCGATTGTCTCGTTATCTCCTCGCGATACAGAATGGAGTGTCGCTTGAAAGCTGAGAGTAGAGAAGGAGGACAGAAGATAGTCCGAGTGACCGTCACGACTTTTCCGCTCGCTCCGCAGCACACATTCCCGCCGAGCCGACCCCCTTTTGCTGGCCTCGTACATTTATCTAGATTCATTCTCGACTAGCCATATCGGAGGAGTGACCTATTAATTCGATCTTGTGCGCGTATAGCCAGCGATAACTTGATCTTCTACCGCTTCGTCGTCGACGCAGCTTCGAGCTTGTCACTTTAGAGCCCTAGGAGCTTTTTTTATTCCACTGTACCGTTTAATTGAAAAGCTCGTCTTGTCTCTTTTTCAGTGCGGCCGATGATAATGGTATATCTGGAGTACACGGCGCACGTCGTCAGGTTCACAGCTCCTTCTGATATTTGCGTGGTACAGTGTGGCTCGACCTCCGGTAGATGAGCGTGGTGCTGTTTGGGTCGTCAGACTGCCGCCCGATGTCGAGAAAGTCGAGTCGACATGTGGGTGTTGCGCGTACTAGCTCAAACGCCTTTTTTTTGTTCGCGGTGAATTTATATTTACAATACCACACGCCCTGCGCATTGTAACCACTATGTTGCTCGTGGGGGCGTCCGGGTCTGGTGTTTAATTGCGACGAATATATTATTCCCCTCCAAATAATTTGTGGTATGCCGCTGGAGGCAAGAGATTGATATCGCGGTTTACTTATATCTCTGCCCGTGGGTGCTGTTCGGTCTGCCGCCCATCTCCGCGCCAATATACGCGCTACTTTTTGCTATTGATCTTTATCGTTAAAACGCGAGATCGCGCGATAGAGGAGAGAGGAGAGGAGATGGATGATTGATGATCGATTGATTGAGAGCGAGGACTATACTGTTTGAACTCGACGATCCGATTCCGCGGCAACACTCGCATTACACTCGCGCGTATATGCAACAACATCGACCATCCCTACACATTATAGTTGACCGCGGCATGTGTTCGCTCTCTCTCTCTCTTTGCTCACTCGCTCGGTCATCATTATGTTCGGAATACCTATACGCGTCTAGACGCCAAAACAAGCAGATCACTGCTGAGCGAAAAAAGAAGATCGCGCGAAAGGAAGAACGCATATCCGCGGCCAATTTTCCGTTAATTGGACCGTTTAAAAATCAGCATGTTCCACGTATACGTGGATGAACAGGAGACGCGCCGCCGTAGCAGCGAATTTTTTTCGCGCACATCGCGCTTGCTTTATCAAGCTTACGTAAGCTCGCGGACGACCGAGACTATCTCGCTAGCTCGCTCGCGCGCTGCTCCAATTATGGATTTGCGCAGCCTCGGTGTATTTACTCATCGTATTACGCGCTCGGTGCTGCCAGTGCGGCGGCATAATTAGCTTTGTTTGCCAAGTGTCTCATTACGCGATGGCTACCACACAACCACGACTGTACACGCAGCCGTTCGACCCACCCACGCGTGTATGTGCAAAACTAGCAAAGTATACAGACCCTCTCTTTCTCTCTCTCTCTCTCTCTCTCTCTCTCTCTCTTTGTACTGGTGCGTATTATACTGCAAAGGAGCGGCCTTTTTTTATTTGTATTCTGATCATCTTTCTGGAGCCAAAATCCGTCGCAATCGGAATAACGCGCCGCTTCGAAGACAAGCGCGATAGCTGCGGTCGCGCGTTCGAGCAATAACCGTAATGCTCTTGAAAGAAGAAGAAGAAGAAGCGGAAAAAACGACGACGATGACGCGGGCTCTGAAAGTGCATCTGCGTAGAGATAAGAGGCGCTCGCTCGCGCGGCCGAGATTTCCCGCGCGCCCGAGTAATGGAGCGAAATAATGAAAAGGCGAGCATATTGCGCGAGGGAGAGATGCCGAAAGTTCGCCGTCATCGCGGCTCTTCTTATTTTTTTTTTTTTTTTTTTTTTAACCGTTTCTTTGTACAGCTCGCTTGCCGTCTTGACACTTATCTTGATTACCGTTGCGAATTCACGAGGCCGTGTGTATGTCCCGAGCTATGGTCCGGGATTTTTCTTTGTTTGATATAATGACAAAGTTATTATACGATTCAGGATTGGACTGAATCGATCGAAAGAGGGAAAGAAAGGTGCTAACCAAGCAAGAGAAAGAGAGAAAACACACACGAAGGGTTAAAGCGCAGAGCGTTAAAGGGAGCAATTACAGGCAGCGCAAAAAGTGGGTTATTTCAGCTCTCGCCTCATTAATCCTCCATCGTCAATGGGCCATCGTGGATCCGCTGACGCGAAAGAATTGTTATCGGCAGTCGTGCAGCAGCAGCAGCAGCAGCGAGCCACACCTCTCCCTTCTCCTCATTCTCTTTCTCTCTCTCTCTCTCGCTCTCTCAACCACGAACCTTTTGTTCTGTCCGCAGGACGACGGCACGACCCAGACGAACAGCTTTCTTGCCTTCACCGCCTCGGAACACGACAATGGCCGGGAGTTCAGCTGCGCAGCCGTGAATTCGGTCATGCTCAAGGAGGGCAGCAAACCCATGAAAGAGAACTTGATCATGGAAGTAATGTGTGAGTGCGAATCGACTGTATTATTTTATTTCATTTTTCTCTTTAACCCTTACAATATACCCTTTCTTTCTTTCTTTTTTTTTCATACAATCGTCCCGTTTAATTTACCCGCGAATTCGGACGCGAGAGCTCCATTGTTATACCCTTCCTCGCGCCCTCGTTTTTTTTTTCTTTATACCTCTCTTTCTTCTCCCACGAGCCGTCAGAGGTAAAAGGCTAATGCACCGAGTTTATGACGGCGCTCGGCTCATCTCTTGACGACCCGACCGAATGCCTTTTCGACCATTCGTTCGAGACTCCTACCGCTCTCTTATATATTCTCCGACGAAGGATCGTCACGAGTTATTAAAAGGATGATCCGTTTGCTACCTTGGCTATAGAGGTAGTATGGAAAACGAGCTCTATGAATACGTAATCCGCCTATTACGTGACTTTAATTAAATCTCCTGCTTGAATAATATATATACTCATGCTCCGATCACCGACTGAGCTATGAATCTTTGCACGTCAAAAAACTACTCGAGGTATCGCGGATTAAATTGCTCCGCTGAACGCGTCTCGCATAAACATCTCATCCAATATTTACCCCGAAGAAAATCTCAGCGTCGCGCGAATCGATTGACGTCGTCATATAATAAAAAAAGTGCTTCGCTGATGAAGGCGGAAGTCCTCTCTCTAGAAAAAGCCGCGTAAGAAGCATGTGTATGTATAAGCTACACATAGACACAGAGACTCGAGGTTATAACACGGAGGTGTACTCTTGCTGCAGTAACGCGATGGCATCATGCAAATTCGTCCTTTCTCGACCCACGTCACGTTCCCCTTTTGCGCCGACCGAGTCCTTCTACTCTTATTCCTCAGGGGACTCTTTACACATCTGGTTAACTAGTTTCCTATACCTACACACTTATCTCAGTACTGTATGCCCATACGCTCTGTACTGTACGTGTGCGCGCATCCGACGGGGCGACACTCTATTAAAGCGCCATTTCCATGATTTAAAAGGACTGCGATGTTCCCGCAGTGCGCTGCCGCCGAGAGGGACGTGTGTGTATGTAAAATTCCCGAGCACTGCGGCAGCTTCACATTCAATGACGTTCTTTTCTTCTTTTCTTTTTGCCGAGTATGGGGAGAATAGGCGTGAGCTCAAAAAAGCGAGAGCAACGAACTACTATAGCGTGATTCGCTCGTGAGGAGAATTTTTAATTTCACGTGGACAGAAGTTCCGAGAGGTTATTTATTATAAGCGCGGGATATGAAGTTGGAATTTGACGATCGACTTTTCGTTTGCATTGATAGTTTCGAAATTTGAAAATGTCTATCAATGTACACGATTTAGAAGGATTGAAATTTCAGAATATTACAAAGCCGTAGCAGTGTGTATAATTGAAATTCGTTGATTCTGAAATTGACTGAATTTCAAGGGAAACTTATCGAATTCTCAATCAAAGGAAGGGAAAACGTCAATCACATCAAGTTGTTTAAACACATTGCTCCATTTTCTGGTTTAAAGAAACTACTGCAGCCAGCGAGCTTAACAATCGTTTATAATAAACTTCTTGTTTTCAGATCCTCCGATCGTGCGAATGAATCCGAGCAATATAACCGTCAACGAAACTGAGGATTTTCAATTATTCTGCGATTACGAAGCGAATCCTGCCACTCTGACGAACGTCATATGGTAAGACAATTTTGATCAAATATTCTACAATTTAATTTTACAACACACGTCAATCTCCGCTCGAAAATAGAGCAAATCTAGAACAATTCAAAGGACAGAAAACGGATAAAGCTGATGAAGAAGTGAATCACGATGGTTATGATTTTTTTTTTTTTGCTTCGCAGGCAACGAGACGGAAAAAATCTGATGCTGAACGAGGATCGTTACGAGGGTGGCACTGGCGATCTGACATCGCTACTGGTTAAAAACGCCACCGCTAACGACATCGGCAAATACTCGTGCATCCTGGAAAACGATGTCGGTAACTCCAGCGCCAGCTCTCAAAACGTCTCTATCGATGTCTCTGTACTGTGTACGTATACACTCATGTCACAGCTTACACTCGTTACCTCGTAGTGAAATGGATAAAAAAACACGCGTATATGCGAAGCATAGCGGATGCGGTTAATACGGAAGAAAGAGAGAAAAAAAAATGATAAGTCGTTATAGAGTTGCATGTCAATTTTCCGCGATAAAGAAGAGCGATGACGCGCGTATTACCGCAGCTGTTGAAATTTTTAAAAGAGAAACTCTAACGAAGGCTACATACATTCCGCATGTGTATAGCCGATCGACGGCAGTATCGGAGTTTTATTTTAACGAAGTAGAGGGAAAAGCACGCGCGTGCTTTAACCTCGATCTCTCTTTCTCTCTTTCTATCTGCCAAATCCATCAAATATACAAGAACCGAAAAATAAAAGCGAGCGAGTCCTTGATTGACAAACCGCCCGCCGGCCGCCGATGAAATATAAAAGAGATGACGGATTTTGTCGTGCGCGTCCTATATCCATCGAGGAAACATGTCAAGCGACTTTTTGCGATGAAAGTAAAAAAAAAAAGGAACGTAAGCAGATATACACACGCTGTATTATTGACGTGAAAAAGTTTCATCCGGCGCTTGCATGAAACGAAAAAAAAAACGCCGAGAAAAAGCCATCAGTTGCGGCTTTTCGGGAAAATCCTCTCAAACGAAATATCCTAGGTGTACATCTGCATGTAAGCTTATACACACGTGCTCGTTTGTCAACAGTCCGTCCAACGGTGGAGGTAACGATGGAGCCGGATATGGCGATCAACGAGGCAGCCCGCATGAACGTCTCTCTAAGCTGCGACGTGGTCAGCGGCAATCCAGGCTACCTGCGCGCTGTCCGCTGGTACCTCGATGGTGACCTGCTCAAGGAGCTTCCCGACTGTTCTCGCAATGCCAGTGCCGAGGAATTCTGCGACATCGATCCGAGCAAGTTACTACTCGAGTCCGTCGGACGTTCCTTCCACGGCAACTACTCGTGCGAGGGCCGCAACGATGCTGGCTGGGGTCCAATCTCTCCCAACACCCCCGTCGTTGTACACTGTAAGCTTACTCACTTCCTTTTCTTTTTCTTCTACAGTCCATACATACGTACACTCGATACATCAATGAGCTTTACTGCGCCAGCGCGCCTCCCACTCTATATACGCCGTATAACGCTTTCCTTTCTCTGCACGGCTATTCTTCGCCTGCGTGTATACGGAGATGTCCTTCTAACAAAACACTCTATACGGAAGAAACGCCCCGTAGTTCTCTGGATTAACGGATGCGGTGTGCTTCGCTTTCACCATAATTGCCGTCGAGATTTTCCCGGCGAAATTGTTTCTCTACTCTACATCGAGCCTCGCGATTGTTGTGGACGCATGAAAATAACGAGACCGGGAGAGCGAAAGAGCTTCCTTTGTCGTGCCGGCGAACGCATTTTACGGGGGGGAGACGAGCCTCGGCCTTTCCGCTCACGCGAGTCAATGACCATAAAAAGAGACGATAGATAGAGAGAGAGAGAGAGAGAGAGAGAGAGAGAGAGAGAGAGAGAATTCCTCTTCTTTACGCAGATAAGCCGGGACCCGCATCGATATCGTACGAGCGGAGTCGAGTCGTAAAGAAGATGCCGCTGAACATCACTTGCACGGTCAAGGATCCGGGCAGACCTGCCGCCACGGGTTTCAAGTGGTTCCGCGGATCCTATCGCCTCACGGAGGAGAACGAAGCGGTCTACCGAGTGGAGAAAGCTCGACTGGAGAATCGTGCCAACATCACCTGCCTCGCGTACAACGAGGCCGGCGACGGTGATCCCGACACCACTTTCGTTGACATCTCTAGTAATTATCTCTCGTTATAACATATAGATCCGATGTACTTTCGCGCATGTAATACGTCCCGGGAAATTTTTAGCTCCGCCGGCTTTCATAAAGAAGCTGCCCCAGCTGGTCGGCTTTGTGTACAACGCGACGAACGTCAGCCTGAACTGCCACGTCGAGTGCTCGCCCATCTGTGACATCGTCTGGATGAAGAACAACAAGACGATCGACTTTGCTCGTTCGAGGCAGTACCAACTGCAGAACGTCCAGGTAGCGCCCAAGCTCAGCACCGACGACTTCGAGAGCGTCAATTCGTCGCTGCTCTGGAATCTGACTGCCTGGCCCGGGGGACAGCTCGATCGCGTCGCGGATAACGACGTAACTTTCACGTGCATGAGCACGTCCAACGGTATTGGCCCCGGCGTCGCCAGCACCGTCAAGATCGAGGTCTACTGTGAGTATAATGTCGTAGTACTCTCTCGCATATACTCTCGACCCTCGATCGTCTCCTCGGGGAGAAGGCTATAATTTTCCCCCTGAAACGCGTACGGGTTAGCGGGGACATGATCGAGAGTTTGTTGTACTTCCTTCACTTGTTCGCCGAGCGCGTTGCGTATCTATTATTGTATACTCACGGAACTGTTGCTTTCCTTTGCTTTGTTGGGGACGATACACGCTCTAACAATAGGCGCCTCATGACAAAACGAAGTGTACCGGAAGATCCCTACGAAATTGCTGGGGCCAAGTACGGGGTCATCAAAGCTATACTAACTTCGCTTTGGCTTTTCGAATAACGAGTACTTTGATTTTGTTTTCAAATTAAAATTTAAAAAAACGATCCTTTTTATTCGCAGTCCCACCGGAAAGCCTGACCATCTCGCCAAAGGTGGTGAACGTCGTCGTGGACAACATACCGGCGCCGATAGTGTGTAACGCGACAGCTCGACCGGATCCTCAGTACCGCTGGTATCGCGAAGGAAAAAGCGAGATAATATCCGAGGGGCCGGTCTTGCACTTCAAAACGCCTTTTCCTCGCGCCAGTCGCGGTACCTACGTCTGCCAGGCCAACAACAAGATCGGCAGCGCCAACATCTCTACCTACATCAACGTCCAATGTGAGTATACATACCGTCGCTCTCTCGATACATATACGCGAACGAAATTTATTCTTCGAGACTCGATCGATATTTGATTCTCCAGGAGACTTCTCCTTTGTGTGCACGGTATGCTTTGAAATTTATACATTTCATATCCAAAAATGCCTCGTCGTCGAGAAACTTGCCAAAGGCTGCAAAGAGTTTCGCCAAAGTATGCTCCTGAGAGATATGTGTAACAGCTCGCGTATAATAATATAACAGCACATTTGGGTTAGCGGGAACACCCAAGCTCTTAGCGTTTTGCATGGTTTTGGCAAGTTTTCGAGGTTTAATACGGCTCTTACGCGACTTAATACGTAATGCCGTGTCTTCTTCATGTGTACACACAGGGACTTTAATATGTGAAATCCTTTTAAGCCGCGGCCGCGGTAGATCCTCGCTAATGTAATGAGACGCATGACTTACGAAAGAGAAAATTCGAAGCTTTTTACACAGAAATATACATGCAAGTTTAATCGCCCCTTGAGCGTAAAAATCATGCAGAGCTGAAAGATTTTCATCCCGCGGATTTTTTTTTTTTTATCTATATGTACACATCACATTATATCCGGATTCAGCATAAAAATTCCAGCGAAGCGCAAACCGGCTTACCGGTTTATCGCATTCGCGCAACGTTCGGATTTATGGACTTTTGAAATACCAAGAGTTGCGGCAACTAGCTCTAATAAAAAGAAAAAAGCCAGGGGTGGAAAGCGAGATAGGACACGGCATAACCGTCGCATTTTCACATGCATGCGCATACATACATACATACATACATACATACATACATACGTGTCTATATACGTATTCCCGCGCAGACAAGCCCGAGTGCCAAGTTGATAAGGAGGTAATGGACGGGAAGGATTACGTCGTCTGCAGTGCCGACGGCAATCCCGCGGAGTACGGCTTCAAATGGTCGCTGAAAAGTGACAACGACACGATCGAACAACTGCCGATCATATTGAACGGCAAGAGCTACCTACTACTCGACGACTCCGTTTCCAATCCGAGGACCTACGTCTGCGTCGCCAATAACAGCATCGGACAGTCCAACTCTTGCGAGCGCCACGTTCCTGGTGAGTCATTTTTTTTAAATTCAATTCCGTGCTCTGATTTCGAGCGTAACTTTTATTTCCCAGCTGGTGAAGGAATATTTATATTTTTTACTCCTATAACGACGCAAAATAACTTGTCCATCTCCCGCCAATCGAAAATGCAATTTACTTTACAAACATTTGCAGCATGATTTTATAGAGTGCTTTAACTCGTAATTATTAATTAGCTTCAGCGTTTTATTTACTTAATTCAGTTACTCTACGTATATAAAGCTCAAAAAATATGGAAAATCAATATTAATTCCTGTCTGACGGATTAATCAAAATCGCATAATATGAATGATTACGTATTCATTCAACCAATCTTAATCTGCCTTCATCATTTAAACTTTTACAAAATAATTTATTTAATATAACGTCGCTCAATCGAACGGAGGAAACAATTAGTTTTTAACGCAAGAAAATTGAGATTTAATCATAAATAATTTTTTTTTTTTTTTCAAATTTTTTTATAGCTCACCAGGGACTTGATAGTAAGTCAAATCATTGTTGTATTGTCTGCACTATGTATATAAATTATATGTATAAATTGCAATCACTGCAAAACGTTGACAGCAGTAGATATTTCAAGTTGATTATTTTGTAAAAGTACTTTGTTATGCGTATTAATTGTATACATTAAGTATTTAAAAATTTCACTTCCCTGATTATTTTTTCCTACGAACCAATCCTGATACTGCATGTGTATATTTTGTATAAAATTCTTAGCAAGTAGGTTAGAAGCCAACAAGACCACAGTAGACTTTTTCCATGCACCGTGGATGCGCGCATCTCTGATATAAAATACCAGGACAAGCGTAAAAGGAAAAAATATTATATAGTATGAAACAAACTATTTGTAAAAAAATGGAAACAGTGGAGGTCTTTTGCTCCACAAGATGCATTAGCATATTAAAGAACTCATCGAAAACTCGCGTCAATGCAGCTCCCGGTGCTATGCGTATTCATGGTAGGCACTTTTGTATACAGCATCAGTCACATCGCGATTCACTAGGAAATATTTAGTGGAAAAAAACAGTCACAAAATAAAATAAAAATTGTTTGTATGCCATCTTGAATTGATTACTTTGTTTAGAATTAATTTACACATATTTTTGGAGCGTTCGATTTTTCTGTAAATAAAAGTGTAAAAAAAAAAGATGAAAATATCGGTAAAACGTATGCACGACGCAAAAATATACTAGTCGTCCTCTTTGAAAGCAGCAGCTTGTGCAGAAAAATATTCAGAAAAAAAATGTTTTTTTTCTTTTAGCAAGCATCCCCTGGTGGCTGAGGCTCGATGGTGACCTGCTTGTTATTGTGATTGCTGTGACGGTTATCATCATACTCGTAATCATTATCGTCTGCGTCATCATCTTCCTCATGTGCAGGCGCAAGCACAGCAAGCTGAAATGTGAGTTCATATTATTAATTACAAAAGTCCTTGATATACTTGGCCGAAAGCTAGTGTTCGTGTAATTTTGTGCAAATTAATTAACGTACACTGATTAATTATTACTAAAGTGATGCTTATACGTAGAAACATCGCCGTATAAGCATGAATTCGTTATTTCAATTAAAATTGAAACGAAATATTAAAATGAAAATTTATAATACAATATGCAACACAATGTACATATAACAATGCAAAAATACTTTTAAGCATTAAGGCAATAACAGAGTTACTGTCACTTATTGAATAAGCATCTGCATAAATTAAAATTAATATAACTTTTGTATGCATCGATTGTCTGACAATTGCATTTTGACGATAAAATTTCAAGCTATAGAGCTTGCATATATATCCAACATTCTCGAGAAAATAATCAATGGTATTCGATATTGGATTGTGCATGCCATTTGGTATTTATTATGGTTATTATTTAAATCGTGTGTTTTAATACTGAAATATAAATTTTTGGAGTTCCAAAGCAAGTACAATCTGAATGCGCATGCGTCTTTATGACATCTATTGACTTTTATACATACATAAAATCACTTGAGTTTGTTTGGCGCAGTAAACAGTGGAATATCTTAAAAGTTAACAAAAATTGATTCTTCACAACAGCCTACCTAAACATAATTATGAACACGCTGACAGCTTACAGCAATTATTTAATATTTGCTTTTTTCGTATATTTATATACAGTAAACGTCATTTGACCAGCCTTGAGTATACCTTGCCATATATCTATATCTTCACAGAGCAGTATATATATATTATAAAAACAGCCTAATACCTTTATTAACGTATATAATACACAATACTACAATTGAGTTGTAGTCAATGAGGCACAGATCAGTAGCCGATCTGATCCTACCTGACACAACGTATATATACTCATATGTTCGTTTTTGTTTTTGTTTCTTTGTCCTCCTCTACCTTCCCGCTTTTAAAATACTGGACCTCTTGCCCAAAACACACGCGCACAGACAATAACCGAGTGGTCGAGCTGGAGGAACGCGAGCAGTAAGTACCAACAATAACAACAACAACGGCAACTCAAAGCAAAAAAATAGCAAATCACTCGGCTCGAGAAAGAGAAGGAGGATCACTTAGCGCCTTGAAAGCACGATTGCACTTTTAGATGCGATTGCAAATAAGCTGCTTCGCTGCACGTATTATGCACCCACTCCGCTGTCCGGTCACGCTGATAACGTCGCGCTCGCATTGCTAATGAACTCGAACAAGGGGGATTGATGCGAGTACCTCGCGACTGAAAAGCGCGCCACGAGCTTTCAAAAGGGGGATGAGCGAGCGAACGAGAGAGAGTCTGAAAAGATCGCCGCGCTTCGTGGCTTGCACCGGGATATGACCTCCGCGACCCTCTTTCATTATCATACACGAGTAGAATATTCACTTTTTGGTCGGACCCTGGTATTTTTGTTTTCCATTCGCTCGCGCAGACCTATAAGTCACGGGATTTAGCGGATCAACGAGTGCGAGAAAAATGTTATCTCGAAAAAGCGTTGGCCAACATCGAGGTGAAAAAAAAAAATTCAACGCGTTTTATCTCTAGAAATAAATTCATATCACACACCCCCTCGAACATCCACCATTAATTACTCTCGACGTGTGTACGCGTATACGCACTCGAAACAATCTAACAATCGATCGAGCGAACTCGGAGCAATTAACGACAGTCTCACAATTGAAACTCGCGTTTAACAAAATTTTAATTATTTTCGCGTACGAGCAAGCGAGAGAGAGAGAGAGAGAAGGGGGAGAGAAACAGCTTTTAATTACAGGATCCGTCGTCGAGGTACACACGATTTATACACTCCACCGCAGGCACGTCAGAATCAGAGACACGCATCGGCGTATTTCTCGCGCATAATTCCCTTAATTTCCCAGCGATTGCCGTACTTTGCGTCGCTTCACACAGCCGTAGCTATATATACATGTACCCGCCATACAGTATATATAAAATCAAAACCGCGCACGCGGTTATACGCCAAGCGGAGGGCTTTGCCATTCTCTTTTGTTACACAGCTGCATTTGACTGCATAGAGAGAGAGAGAGAGAGAGAGAGAGAGAGAGAGAGAAGCTCACGATATCTTGCGCGCGCGCTCTTGGACGGCATCCAAAAGCTGTTTGATATTTAATTGTTCGAGCCGCCGCTGTCTGGCCGCGAAATTTAACGTTCTATATCATTACCAAACCGGAACTCTCTCCTGCATGCATATATGTATATATATATAAGCTTTGTATACACTGGCAAAAGTGCGCGACAATTAATCGGAAATCGCGTAGCTCTCGTCTAAGCCGCGCATTTGCATTCACTAGTGCGGCGCGAAAAAAAAGTAAACGAATTAATTCACAGACTGATAGTATATACAATAGGAGGAGAAGGAAAGCAACGTCGAAATCAAACGGCGTCGCGCGTAACGTGCGTTAATGGTCCGCAACGCGGCGCGACGCTCTCCACCGCCAGTCATTAATTCTTCTTGCCATCGCAGTCGGAATAAATCGATGCTGCGCGTCGATTTCGTTCCCACGTAGCCCGTGAGTTGTCTCTCTCTCTCTCTCTTCCTCAAAATTATGCGTTATTTGTGCCCCGGCATTTCGGCTCTACGGCTCGTGTTTGGATGCAATCGTGCGCGCGGGCTTTCCAATTTTAGCCTCGAATCCACTCTCTCTCTCTCTCTCTCTCTCTCTCTCTCTCTCTCTCTCTCTCTCTCTCTCTCTCTCTCTCCCGCTGCATAGCAAACATAGCAACTACCGGTTAAAACACATAGAAAAACTTTTTTCATGACGCGCATTGTCATAGTTGTGTCCAATTAATTGTTTAACATAAAAAGAAATCCAAAAAGAGGGAACGGTTTGAGACCCTTTTTGACAGTCTTGGCCTCACTGTGGCGTCGCTTGATTATTTTTCTGCGTTCTTACGAAGACAATGTTTGTGTTGTTATAATGTTGATTGAATGACATGGCAGTTTGGCTATCTATTTCATTTGGTGTAATAGGTAGTTGATGCTGTACACGTGACAAAAGATTGGTCAACCTACACTATAAATCATCACGATGTCTTTCCAAGCGAAAAATTACAATCCAATATATCCTTTCTAAAAAGAGACACGGTAATCATTTTATTCGTCCTCTGATTGGCTGTTTGTTTTACGGCACCATGTCTGCGTAAAATAGGTGGCGCATAGACACTTTTACATTTCCTTCCTAGCAATATGAGCGCCGAGTCTAGATATAGTGGTGTGCTACCAATGCTGAAACTGCCTTGTCTGGCCTGATGCTTTGGCCGCTCATGCTACAACCGCGCGAGTGATCGTTAGCTTTCTACTTCAAGTTGAGGCACTTTTGTTACCTACAGTCCAGTCCAACCGAGCTNAATTTAGCGATCAGCAGCGGCACTGAGAGAAGACTCGAAGCTGCTGCTGCTGCTGTGCTCGTATGGCTATATATATGTGTGTGTGCGTGTGTGTAGATGTGTACGAGGGAATATTTCCGTGAAAATTGGCCGGAAATTTCGACCGCTTATATTGGCTTCGATTTCTATAGCTCGCCGTTTTAATTGCTCGTGACAATATATAAGATTAAATTCAATCTCTTTATAAGGGCAACGACACGTTAGGGCAATAAACCGAAAAGTTAACCGATAATCCTCGGGAATTTTCCCTCGCAAGCTTGTGCAGCATCGGCTTGGCTTTATTATACGATATATCTTTGTGTCTATCAAGGCTGTAGCGAACGTTCAACGTCGCTGCTGTGTCTTATATATGTGTAAGTGTGTGTGTTGAACTATCCGCTTAGTCTCTTCCTTTTCTCTCCTGGCTTTTCTTCTTTCGGGTCGCGTGCGAGCTCTTTTCGCTTTGTCGGCGCTTCTATCTTCTCCCGTGTGCTGTCTCGCCTGTATAGTATACACTGCATGTACCTATAAGCTACGCGCCTAGCTTCTCTTTCACGCGAAAGCCTGTTTTCCGCTCTTTATCCGCAAGTCTGGAGGTGCAACGTTATACGCCGGAGTGGCCGTGGAAAAAAGGTAAGGCTACCGGCTGTACACGTCCGGTGTGTGTGTTTTTTTGTTTTTTGTTTGAAAACTCGACGTTGTAACGAGAGACACTCGTGGGGCTTTTCGTCTTTGATATACCACGATGTAACGCGCAAGCGGAGGAGAGTCGAAAAACGAGAATGAGAGAGCGCAAGTCCAATGCAAGATTAATGCTCTCTCTCTTTCTCTTTCTCTCTCGGCTTGCCGCATGGAAAGAAAACTCGATTTCCACTTGGCACATCCGCTCTCTCCATATACGTATATAACTATAACTGCCTCGGCGCGTTATGTATTAATCACTCGGCACTAGCGAGTGCAGGAGACCTCTGGGAAACAATGGAGTTTGCCGAAAACGGGGGGCCGCTGCGGCGCGAAACTCTATTTGCACAAAGTGCCCCTCGCGCCAAGTTATTGCTCTCCGGTGCAGTCGTACTTTTACCAACCGCCGTCGGGATATCTATATGCACATACGCGCGATATATATAGTCGTCTGTTTTCAAAGGAAATGAACGGCGCTGTTTGCGGCGCGCCCAAGTGTATGCGGATTCGCAATTGAAATGCTTTGAAAATAACCAGTGTCGAAGGTGTCGACTAGATGTAATGCATGGGTAGGAGAAAGAGAGGACACGTACACATACAAACATACAAACGTCGCGTGTTTTCTCGCGCGCGAGAAAGTTTTATCGATTCTAATTCTATGCGCGATGTTTGTCCAACGGAGCTTGCCAGTTTACGCGCGTATTTTGAACGCGCGTGGGAGTTGCTTCGCTAATTCATGGAAATTTCATAATTGAGTGTCTTCGTTCCTAAACTCTCAGCGAGAGTTGAGAGAGCGCAGTGCTTCCGACGAAATTGAAATGAGCATCAGCATCCCCGCAAAGTTGCCCGTGTCGTCCTCTATACTAGCTCGCAGATGGGATTGTTTATATGCGACGCGTAAGTTGGAGTGGAAACATCTGTGACTCTATAATATGCGTGACTTTTACAAGGTGTGTGTAGTGCCTCTGATGGAAAATTATAAGTCGACTAGCAACAAACAAAGGCTGATTAATATTTTATTCGACAATTAGCAGCCGATTGAGTAATTTCATTTGCGTTGCGCAGCCAACTGCCGAACTAATTAACATTTCTATGGAAAGACAAACGCGCGTGAGCACAAAGGAACACATTTCGACTACTATGCGCGCATCTGAGCCTTGCGCGGCACTGAAGACGACTGCATAGTTTCGACAAATGCGCCTCTTGAGATTATGCAATGAGATACGCAGTGTGAATGTCATTCTGGGCGTAGAAGGAGAAAGGTAGAGAGGCTTTGAGATTTTGCTTTGTACTGGTGGCGGTAAAAGTGGTGTTGGATTGTACATCAAAAATTCTGGTGGTGGTACGTTAACGTATAGTTACTCGCGTCTGAGGGATTTCGTTGTTCAGTATACGTGTTTGCATTATTTTATCGAATATGATGTCTATCGAACAGTTAATTAAAATCATCGCGAAATTCCTCACACGTAATTCGCGCAAGAGAATAGACGATAGTAAATACCATCAGACAGCGCAAACTCATTAGAAAATCGTTCCAATAACGATATTTCCAGCGCGCTCGTCTGAACGAACTCGGAAATTACTACTTATCGACTATTCTCCTCCGCGGCGCGTTGTATTTCCAGGCTGTCTGAGATAACCCATTAGCTTAATTAAATCGTTCTCCAATTACGCAGTTGAAATTGAACGAAAACACAGCAGAATTCGCGTAGAATCGAGACAGCCTGGAACTTGTGAAACGCAAAAAAAGTACCTATAGATTAGTGAAAAAAAAAAAGAAAAAGAAAAAAAAGAAAAAAGAACCACCCGTCAAAGTAGTATCTCTAGTCCGGAAGGTGGTCCACCGTCGCCGACAGGTTCGTCGACACACTCGACGACCACGCAGTCGCATCAGGATCGTCCACCGGCGCCACGTTGGCCTCTCAAGCCGGGTGTGTTGGTGCACATCAATCGCACGCACAGCATGCGCTCGGGCTTGGCCATAAGCCCGCGGTTGGGCGTCGGCACTTCGAGCAGTAGTGGCGTCAATAATCCAAACTCGCCTGCCTTGTCTTCGTCTTCGAGACACGCGGCGGTAGGCTCGGACTCGACGCCGCTTGCACAGGATGACGAGGTACGCGCACCCGTACGACCCTTTCGTCGAGCCGAGCCTCGATCAAGACATCGGCACAGACACCACCGACACCATCAGATGATCTTGACTGCCGATGGTACTAGACATCAACAACAGCAGCAGCATGACGAAGGAGTACTGGCCAGAGCCAACAAGATCCGAGCCATGTTCAGTGTTCAGCTCAAGGAATCCGACAGTTTTCCCGGTATATCACGCGGCAAGACAGGTAAGTCACTAGCTCGGCATTTTCGGATCCGCTTTCGTAGGAGCTTTTTCGTTCCTCTCCTCATATACACAACTCTGCTCCCCGAGCCGAGAGTTTGCGTCGCTACGACAAAGTGTGTCGGCAGAAAATTGCTTAATAGCCCTAACCGAGGTAATTTGGCCTGTGCTCAACTCGGGAGTTAATTGCGTCGGGGAAACTAGTTCGCGCGCGTGCTGGTATCAAAGTATACGCGAGTTCCGTTATTAAATTTCAAGACGCCGCGCGGGAGATTTAAAATTTAGGGACAATAACGCCCCTGTTTGAGATTAGTTTTACCAAAAAGCGAGCAACCTTCATTTTTCCAGGCACGCGCACGCGTCAAAGCTTCTCTCTCGTTCGTATTATTTCACGCGCGAAGCCGTATATACTCAGTCAAAGTTTCAGAAGAGTCTCGCTTTGTACGCGTTGCTGCCACTGTTATCAAATTCGCGAAACTTGCTCGAAAGGGAGAGGTCCGAAAAAAGGCGGCAGGAAACACGAGTCGCGAAAGTATAGTAGTAGGCGATAGCGTTGATGTGTCATAAGGGTATCGCGTCGGACTGAAACCGAGAGATAAGGACCGCTCGGCACTTCATCCTTCTTCGTCGAGAAAAATGATAGTCTTGGGAGGGGTAAATGGAGAGGCGTTGCGGCACGAGAACGAAACAAAAGCTACATCAACAGCCGGCCTCGAGATTCTTTTCAACGTTGTTCCACAAGCGAGAGACTAGAGAGAGAGCGCGCGTTTTTAATAAATTAAAATCACACTCCGAGCCGCGCGCGTCGCACAAAGGATGTCGAGAAAAATTCACACCAGGCGAGAAGTTTATTCTTTGTATACACACACAGAGAAAAAGCTGATGCTGTGGTGATGGGTTGCTTATTAGCTCGCAGAGAAAAAGACGATGTTCTCTCGGTTGGTTTGCGCTGAGAAGACGAACGCAAGAGATCTTTTATTATACTCTAAATACCGAGCTTCCGATCGAATAATTTTACAGGAAGAAAACAAATTCATCCGTGAATCCGCCTCTTAATGGAAATCCAGACGGGAAGGAATAAAACAAATAACTACCGTCGGCAAAGCGAATATGCTCGAATAACAACTCTGCCTTTCTATCCCGATCTCTCTTGAAGCATCATGCTGATGCATCACGCGAATCGTATGTCTCCGTTCATTAAGCGAATGAATGCGTCTGCTCCCGGCGAAAAGGAGAGAAAGATAGAGAGGGAGAAATCAAGAGCGAAGGAAAAAACTCTACAGTCTGATGCGAAAGCGGAACCTCGCGAAATCATATTCGTTCTTTAGCGAGAGGCGGAATGCGCGCGCTCGAGCGAACAATTTCGCGTCAAAATAAACTTGGAGCTTCTTCCTCCACCTTGGTGAAATTCCTTATTTAACCATTTAACTTTGATCTTGCGAGTAAGAAAAATTGCGCGATTTTTTCCCGGAAGCTTTCTCTACTACTTTATTAATGCAGCTAGGTGTATAATAATCTTGTTTAAAAATCAATCTCCAAGCGTATCATAAAAGCTGGAAGTACTTCCTCGCAAATCACATCATCTCGCGCGCGCGCCCTGCGTTCAACGTGCAGAACGCTCGACGCGTAATCGTTTCCAGCCTATATGGGACAAGAGAACTGTATAGATTGATTCGATTCTCCTTCCTCACTTGCTCTCTGTATATATACGTCAGCTCCCCTATACGGCGCGTAAACCTCTGGAGACTGTCTTCCCGCGAGGCGACTGTAGATATATAACGTTCTGCGTACTTACGACTACCTCCCAGAGCGATAGTTCGATATTGCAGCTGTGCAGGATGTACATCCTTCGTGTTTTTCTCTCTCGTGCTTACATCGACATCGTTAGTTGCGTCTGGCTGCTGTAGTTATTGTTGTTGTTGTTGTTGTTCCGTTACTTGTTATCGAAAAAAAGAAGCCTGCAGGCGGAACGAAGTATACACTCGCGCGCATTGTTTTAAGCTCAACGTTGGCCGAACGCTCGTAATTCTTGGGATGCTTTTATTGTGATCCCTAACGCTCTCTTTCGCGAGTTTGTTCGTCAGGGTAAGCGCGAAGGGTTGTGCTTGGTAACTTGGAGTAGAGGATCTATTATTATCCATAGAGACACGAGATACGATGTTTATAATTCGAGTTATTTTCGGAACCGCGATTCACGTTAACTGCATAATCACTAATTATAAGATATTAAAGACTGATGAATTATTCAGAGCCGTTTGTTATCTCTCGCTCGTTTTAAAATATTCAAGACTTTCCGTTCTCGATAACGTAGTATTCGTTCTATTTCAGCGATGAAAAAAAAAAGCACATCAGATATTATCTTGCCCCACATATAATCTAATAATAACAGTCGTATTGATGGCCATTACGTATCGTAAATTCATTAAGGTCCGCGTTCTATATATATATGCAATAACACATATAGTCGTATTCGATCGTCGAGAAAAATGGCGGAATAAGATGACGCTGATTTCACGCGCGTCGAGTGAATAACTCCCCCGATGTTCTTAGATTACTTCTGCCAACACAAAAGATCCGGCTATACATTTCCCCCCTCCGACCGGAAAACCCAACGAATGACACTCGATCCGTTTCTCCATTTTCCCATCCATCCACGTCTCGCCTCGACCGAGCATACACACACAGATATACCGCGCGAAATTTCTCTCTCTCTCTCTCTCTCTCCTTCTATATACATATATACATCTATCCATCCTCGAGACGAGACAAAATCTTTATTTCCCGAAACGATACCCGCGAAATTCGATATTCAGCTCCCGCCGCACCCTTTTATACATATCGAAATTCTCGGCACAGATTCGACTTCCGATAAATCTCCTATTGCCACGCGTATCACACACGAGCCTTGACACGCACTTGCATATAACGACCCATCGCGTAGAATCTTTCGAGCGAAGCTAACTCTTTCGCGCGAGAAAAAGAAGAAGAAGAAGAAGAAGAAGAAGAAGAAGAAGAAAACAAAATCTACGAAGAGATCATCAGGATATTGGAATAAACCGCGAGCGTCGCGCGTCCATAATCGAGATTCTCTCGCGAGCTTCGTATAAATAAAAGAAAAAGAGGCTGAGGGGATAACGGGCGGGATAGAACTCGAGATTCCCGGGATATGGCGTCGAGCAATCTCGCTCAGCTGGAGCCTATTTTGCATGCGGCGTTTATAAGTGTCCTCCTTTCGTGGAGGCCGATAGCGAAGCTCGCTCTTTTCTCTCTCTTCTTCTATATATACGTGAGTACACACTGGGCTCTATGTGTTTTCTCTTGTTATACCTTCTACACAGCCGTGACGTACAAGAGAATAGCGCCTCGACAGCAGCAGCAACGAGCAGTGGATGATTCGAAGCAGGAGAAAGTCGGCTGCAGTGCCGATGCAAGGAACAACAACAATGTGTCCCGTAAGCGCAAAAAGCCCGGGGCAGGTATGTATACGCATGAAACGTGTAGAGAAACTATGACTTTCTTTTATATCTTCACGCATTGGCTTTCGTAACTATTTTTCTGTCGCTTTTTATATAATACACGCAGAAGCCGGAGAGTTTAACGGGAGTTCGTATAACGCTTCGTTATGTTCCTTGATGCGTTACGCAAACTCATTAGCTAAGCTTCTCTGGAAATTGAGTGCAATACATAAAAGCTTGCGCTTTGCGCCTGTTGTTTTCGTCGCATGCGATACACTATCTGCTATCTGGTTTTGACAAAACTTATACCTCTACCACACACGCACCTTTCGACTTTGTTATACCACACGATTTTATCATATCTCACAAACATTTTGTACTATTATCTGTATTATCATCGTCATCGCGCCTGTCCATTTCGAATATAACTTTTCGTTCTATTATAATATGCGCTAGGCATAATGTGGCCAACTAAACGTACTGATTGACCACTAGTTCCGAGGACCCGCATTGGATGTGCGAGTCTCTTTGCATTTATTACCGTAGTTGAGTACGTCAAACGCGGTTATCGTAGTGGTGATGGAAGAATTGCAGTACGAAATACATGTATAGTATATTGTAATCAAACAGTCATCGATTGATCGCAGGTGTACTGCGTTTATATGTGCGACTGTACTAACAATAATAAGTGTATGTGGTATTATGGAAAACGGGGTATATTATGAATTAGTCGGTAGCCTGTATACGAATTCGATCCAAACGGATTCATCATATGTTCGAAAGCTTGGCTGTCAAGCTTTGCACGACGTGCTTCATCATAAACCCATATGTCTCTATATAACATATACTATCTCCATTAAATATTCAGTGATAATTGATTGGGAAAGTTTATGCTGGGTGAATCATCGGTACACGTTCGTGTATCTATACACTGCTTATAAATTCATCACAGCATCCGGCTATTTCGAACGTATTACGGATCTCTAAGTTGGACTCGAAATAACGTACACATATCGAAAGTGCCTTTGGCGTAACTGTCAATAATATAATGTAACGAGTTCTCTCTGTTAATAATTTCAGATCCCAGCCAGGTAGCAAATAGCAACCACATGGACAGCGTTTCAGAGGGTCTGTCCGAGCCGGAGACAAAGACCTTCTACGAGAACCTGCCCTTCCACGGTATTCAGTCGCCGCCAAACAAGGTAAGTTCGCATGATTGTTGTTCCATCTGTAAAACGTGCACGTTTTTTTTTTTTTTCATTTTACTTCAAATTTTGGCTGCTTGCGTTGTCTGTGTTATTATTATCATTCATCTTCCCGCCCACATTTCATCGTAAGTATATGACAATATTAGTCACGAGCTTGCGAAGCAACGACAAACGCATATTTACAGATATAAAGTCTAGGAAGAACAGCAGCAGCTGCAGCAGCAAGAGTATAGAGACGAGAGAAGCACACAAATCACTCCCAACTCTCTGATTGAAAAAGATAATGGAATAAAAAGCACAGTAGCGCAGTGCGCTTTTATTGTCCCCCGCGTCGCCGGCTTTCCTGAGCGCAATATCGAAGATTCACTTACAGTCGATCGCTCATCCTTCGGACGATTTACGAGGATCACCAGGTGTGGTAGAAGGGTCTTGATACTCGCGCGTCTCTTTTTTTCTTCTTCTTACTCCGCACCAGCCGCGTATCTTCCCTATATTCTCGTTTTGATGCGATTTTATTGGAAAAGTTAAAGTAACCCGCATCTTGGTTGATAATCGAATTTTTATATTCGTTCATAGAATACAAGAAAAGATGCAGAATAAAACAAACTGGTTACGCGAATTAGTATGACATCGATAGCAGACGTGTAGTAACACAACCGTCGAACTTCCTTTCTCTCTCTCTCGGCTATCAGTATAAAGAGAAAAAGGTTGAAACGAGACAGCCTGATTCGGCGATCATTCAGGAGAGTTTAAGTTAACGCGCCATAAGCTCCGCGACTCGATCGTTCGCGCAGCGAAGTAGAGTAGCTAGGGGGAAAATCCTTAAAACTCGAGCGACTGCTCGTGGCTGTGCTCGCTCGTAAAGGGTCTCGATTACCGGCTGGCATTTACGCGGCGCCTACGTATATACTCGTCGTGTAAAGAATCAACGTCGACTACTTACTTCCCTCTCGTTCTCTTGGCTCTTTCTCTCGAGAAGACACAGCTCGTCTCGATCGCGAACCAAAACGTCAGCAAGTTTCACCCTTCCGTATATTATCCTGACTTATTATAAATAGCGGGCTAAATACCGTAGGCGTGCAGGTAACGAGAAATAGCTGCGTACAATGAGTCGCGCGAAAACTACGCAATGCGCTAACAAAAGCCCACACTCGCACAGCTCCACGTGAGCAAGAAGAAAAGAGCTACGTTAGGCAACGGGTGTATATATATATCTATAAATAACGAAAGGCTCCGTAGCGTATTGTTGGTAGCGGAGGGTAAGTCTCTTACAATCTACTCTCTCGGCGCGTATTATACAAGCCCTCGTATATCAGCATTCCGCGTTCTTGACTCCCCTCCGACGCTAATTATCGCGATACTCGCTGTCTATATATGCGGCCGCAAGTCTAAGAAGGGCTGTGCCAAGCTGGTATACGTGTATATACACGTGCGTGTACTTCACTTTTTACGCGCACTTTCGCCGTGTCGGCCACTTGATGTCTCGATAGCATACGCCGGTATAGCTTGCCAATTCCTGACTGGGCCACTCGAGTATGCGCATATCGCGTTGCAGCCGCCCTTCGCCGAGCCATGATAAACGAGAGATAGAGAGAGAGAGAGAGAGAGAGAGAGAGAGAGAGAGAGAGAGAGAGAGAGAGAGAGAGAGAGGAGTATAGTTATGCTGCTGCTCTAGAGTAGTATTAGTTGGAAATTTCTCTCTCAGCGCTGCTCTCAGACATTCTCGGACAAAAGTCTACGCGAAACGATCGCATTACACGTTGTACGGCGAGCTCACCTCGTCCATGAATATATACACGTGTATACGATTTGTATATACTCCGTTGGGAGAGTACAGGACTAGATTTTCTTTATTTTCTTCTCGTTTTTCCCATCAAGTACATCGAGTGGTTCAATCGATCGATCGCCGGTAATTGAAATATGCGGGTAGCTGAATTTCGCTCCCTTTTGAAAATTCGAACGGACTCCGCACTAGTTCGTTGTGAATTCGCGACTGAAATACGTACGCGCTCGAGAGAGCCGTTGCGGTTCTGTGGCGTATACGCGATCGAGACCTCATCGGGGATTGCTTTCCATCGTCGCTTTCAGCGATACGATGCTCGCGTGCACAGTTCGACTATTATCTGTAAAAGATATAACCTCGTCGAGTTTTTTTGATTTTTTTTTTTTTTTGCTTCGACGACCAAATTTTATCCATCAGAGTTTCAATTACGCAACCCGACTCGATTGAGAGAAAAAGAGCCGCACACGCCCCGTCATTACTCGGCCGGTAACTTCTGCACTATAGACCAGAGAGCTAGCTGTACCACCCACCTACCCACACACACATACGGCGCGTCAACGGCACCTCGTTCCGTGCTCGCGGTTCAGTGAGCCGCGTGAGGGTGAAAGTCAAGGGTCGCGCGTGCAGTGCGAGCCACTTCATTTAATTGCCCGAAGCAAAAGCCCTCCAAGCGGTTTAGTCGAAGCGCGCGTGTTTCGAAATTTTACGAAAAAAACTCATCAACGCGTATATAAGCGTATTTCAAAAGTCTTTTTTTATTTTTTAACGACAGCTGTGAATTCCTTTTTAATCTTTTTTTTTTTTATTATTTCGCGAGCTATACTCGAATATGTGTGTATGTGTGTTTTTACGAGCTGACCTACTTTTCCTGCGCAATTGCTCGGCGACTTTTCCCCGGAGAAATTGGTCTAAGATGCGCAACAGCGGAACCGCTGATGCGGTTGGGAAATTGAAAGCGTCGTGCTCGACCTTTTTTTTTTGCCTACGGATAATCGCGAAAGCGAAAGCTACTGCTCTGTGTCTCCCTCGATGATGCATTCGCTCGATAATATGTAAACTCGCGTGTGTGTTATAGTACGATGCCGATGTCTGATGGAATGAAATTGCACACTCGGCGAGCATAATGAATGTAGGTGAACGCGAAATCGCTCAATTTATTATACGAGAACTGTATGTACGTGGTACGAGTTTATTGCGAGCGAAAAAAGAACGGCTGACGTAAAGTTGCTCCACGCGCTAGACGTTTCGCGATAAAATACGTATATTATCAGACTGAGTGGTCATTAAAGTCGATCGTTGGACTGATTTTTCGCTGTGTATTATGAAACGCGATTTTTTATGGATTAGGGACAAATCTCGAGATTGATCGGTGATGTATTGATGCATGACGCTCGTTGACTCGAAATAGTCCAATCAGCTCGTGACTGAAGTTAATTATTGCAGTGCATCACTTAACGGGTCTACGTGTAACACTCTTTCACCGAAAGTCAACATTAAGCCGTTATTAGTAGAAACAAGATCGATGGTATTAAAAATAAAAAGTCAAACCAGAATTATTAGAAAAATTACATACTTTACAAAGCCTGATGTGAAATCGATCCCGTTGGCTTATTCAAACTCGAGTTACATTCAATCCAAATGCGCAGTATAATACCTCTCGCTCGTAGGACTCATTTTCCGATCGAAGCTTATACAATCTCGAGTCATAGACTTTGGCAGGATAATTATCGGCTCGGAGGATTATAACTCGCCTCGTTCCTCTTGCTCAAATATCCCGAGCTAGAACAGAGCAAGCGAGAGAGATAGAGAGAGAGATAGAGCCCGGAGGCTGCGGCAGTTGATTCTCCAACCGGCGCATTTGCACAGCCTACTGCTGTCTCTCTATAAGGCGCGAAACTACAAAACGGCTAGATTTGCTCGGACGTACTGGAAAGTAGAAATGAGCGTTAAACTATTGGACTAAACAAGTTGTTATACGGCAAATCGGGAAATCATTCTTACTAGTTTCAGTCGGTCTGACAGCACGCGGATGTTTCTACTTAGAAATTAACTCTCGATCTCACCCAGTAAATATACGCAGGGATATGTGCCGCGTGGAAAAAAGCTCGACAAATAAAATAAGCACCGATTCGCTATAGTGGTTTGCTACTCGGCCGTGTGTATGTGTGTAAGTGGAGGTAAATGCGCCGTGAGCAAACGGATTGCCTCTATCTCTTTAGTCCCGACAGCAGCGTGTATATACGTGTGTGAATGTGTATGTGGGTCGGAACAAGCGCAGATTGCCTCCGGAGCGTTGCATAACAAGCAATATCGGAGTATAGCTGCGGAGACACACTCCGCGAATAAATCGAAAGAGAGCGAGAGCGAAAGCCGAAACAAAGAGATAGATAGAGAGAGAGAGAGAGAGGGAGAAAGGCCGACTGGAGACGATCGATATAAATAGATACGGCGAAGTACACTGCACGGGTATAGTGTGTATACGAGCGCTGTTTCGAGTGTCGTTCGTTTGCGTCAATTAACCTACTGGTACACAACACGTATGCAGCCGAAACTAGAGGGAGAGAGAGAGAGAGAGGTATGCTTTCGCTGCATATATATATATATATACAGGTACACGTGTACAACGGAGTAGATGCGCTCGTGCGCGTGCAGTTATTACACAGCGGAATGGCAACGAAATGCAATCATCCACGGGTAATGGCGCTGCTCTTGCGGACCCTGTGAAAAGACGTGGAATTGTTCCGGAATACCGGCGGAGAGATTCGAGAGAGCTCGTTCTATTAGGGCACATTTTAGACCGCACCCGCAGGCTTGTCGCTCTTATCTTCTCATTTTTCTTTCCATCTCGAGACTCTTCTCCTCTATTGTCTATAATATACTCATTACGCTCGCGCTTTATTTTCGAAGCAATTCGCTCGCTCGACACTACTCGCCGAGAATAATCAAGCGCATTGTGTATACCTACTATCGTATACCTGGTAAAACTCACGCGATGCATGACCGAGCGCGTAGGTTCATTAAGGCGCGCTTCAACAGGTTCATAATAGTGGAGCCTCCTCTCTCTCTCTCTCTCTCTCTCTCTCTCTCTCTCTCTCTCTCTCTCTGCAGCGCTAGGGGGAAAAGCTTTTAATTCCGGCCTGAAATATGCGCGGCGCGTATTAAGGCGAACAGTGGATCCCGAGATTGCAGCGAAGTGAGGAAAAGAGAATTATTATCAGAGCTGTGCGCTATACCGTAGGCGCGCGTTTAATAAGCTTTAATCTTCGGCTTTCACTGCGCATCGCCGAGCGGAATTGAAGATCGTGGCTGATTAAAAAATTCGTGCACTCCGGTAATCAAGCGCTATCACATGTACCTATGTACCTCTACGTTTTCCGTACCGGTATAATCGATTCGGGACGAGTGAAAAGAAAGAATCAAATCACAGCGAACGAGCACAAGAGCAATTTTCGAAGCTCACCGACGAACAATTCCATTATCTTCAGGAGTACGATAATGCACGAATGACAATTAATCGTCGCCCTCTCACTCTCTCTCTCTCTCTCTCTCTCTCTCTCTCTCTCTCTCTCTCTCTCTCTCTTACCGAGTAATCCACGCGCAATATCAAACTCCGCCCGGATCTTCCGCCTACGTCCTCTGTTTCTCTCTCTCTCTCTCTCTCTCTCTCTCTTGCGCGCTTGCACGAGGTAATGGCTCGACATTCAAGTGCGAGGAGTCTCTCTCTCTCTCTCTTGCATAGCTGCTGCTGCTGCACAAAGTCCGGAGAGAACAGTTGTCGCGCTAAAGCAGGTAAGACTACACATCACGTAGATAATTACAAGAGCGACGCTGCAGCACTTGAACAAACGCAGCGGCTTAGCGTCTGTGTGCGGATAGAAGTGTACGTACATACATTCTACACGGAGCAAAGGGTTCTGTGTGCGTCCGCGAGTATATGCAGCGGGAGCGGCCGGAACAACTTTGTTGGAGCAACTAAGCGAGTGTGCTCTACCACCGGATGAAGGGAGATGTAGGGAGCCCAGAGGGCTGGAAGAATCTCGGCTTGATGAAATTATATTTTACAAACGATCGTCCGTTGCGAGAGAGCACGCTCGCAATCGCATCCGCCAAAAAATCCCAGTAGCAGCACACGAGCAGCCATCGTATAGAGCAAAAGCTCGCGACGCGAAATTACACCCGTGCAATATCTTTCCCCATGCGTAGTCCTCGAGCTTGCACAACTGCCACAATGCTTACTCGCTGCTGAGCGTATCGCCGTGCTCGTCGCGCGCGGCCAGTCTCTGCGGCGGCGCAAGCTCCGGTTACGAGTCTTCGGTCGCGGGTGCTCAGAAGCAAGCGCAGGCCAAGGAGCTGAGCCACCTGGGGCCACACTACAGCGACCACAACATGCCAAGAGGTAACTCGCCGGAGCCACGATGCAACAGCCTCAAGCCCAGGCGGCGCAAGCAACAGCACCAGCTGGTCCACCAGCAGCGACAGGTCACCACTACCACCACGACAACCACGCAGTTCTACTCGTTGAGGCTCTGCCGGAGGCATCAGCGTCGACACGCACTCCGAGCCAAGAGCGAGGACGAGGACGAGGAAGAGGAGGAGGAGGAGGATTGCGCGAGCAGCTTACCCGGAGGCAGTAGCGCCAGGAGCTATCAGCTCTACGCCATTCCGATCTACCGCACTTGTCCGCACAAGAGCCTCGGTGGTAGCAGCAGTACTCTGGCGACGAGTCTACGCTCGCTAGACTGTACGCCCAGCTCGACTCTGTCCCGCAAGCTCCAAAGGCGAAGCTTGAGTCCCGAGAAGCAGAAGCAGGAGGAGGAGGAGGAGGAAGAGGACAAGCCACCCGTGCCGGCACCGAGGCAGACGAAAAAAACCGACCCCTCTGAGCACACTTACCAGAACGTACCCCCGCCCGTGTATCCACCGCCGAGTCTACCCGGAAACGCGGACTTGCCGTCCGAGCCCAAGGTTTGTCGGCTCTGCATCACCCGCATAATCTTGCCTCTCTCTCAGGGGAATATCAGACACTCGCTCGCGTAGGGAATCGATAGCTCGCTGATTATGCCGTTTTTTGCACCTTCGTAGAGACGGAGAGATGAGGATTATGGTAATTGCTCGCTGATATCTCTCTCTCTCTCTCCCTCACCCGACCGGGCTTATTTCGCATTCGGTAAACGCGCGCTCTTGAGCGATGAATAACGAGCCGGCTGACGTTTTCGGACGATTCGTTTTTTTGCGCCCGAAACGCTGCGATATTTTATTCCAAAGGCTTTTCCGCAATTTTTCATCATTGCTATATATTATACGCCATGCGCGACTGTTTTTAATTTTTTTTTTTTCTGCATTACTCCTTCGCGGTATACCCTATACTGCATCGGTTCGTAGAAAACGCGTATATAATTGCGTATACCGGCACGTTTGCGCCTCTGACGTTATCACCGACGGTTATATATCCATTCTCGTGAAACGTCGCGTCGTATAACCCTCCTCGGAATTGTCGTGCGAAGAATTGCCATTCCCCAGTTGGCTTCGGTTATCGTTGTGTGCCGTTTGATGCTTTATTTCCCCTATTCGTTGTTTTGTTTTTTTTTTCTCGCTTTGGCTTTTGTGCAGAAGCATGAGGGACGCGCGCGACTTTTATATTTCGCTTATTTCGTCTTCGGCTTTATCGGCGCACATAAAGCGCTCGCGAGAGTATAAAGGGCCATATAAAAACAAAGGGTGTAACGAGTGTCTGAACGCCCGGCTTGTTTCTTTTCCACACGCACGCACATACACACATATAGCGCGTATGTATATTCACACGATTCGAGACTCGAAAAAGCTCTGATATTCGAGTTAGATGGTACACGTTGTTTAAGCACGGATTTGCATCAGGGGACGTATATTTATAAGGTAGTGGTGTACCAGTCTCTGACTGTACAACAAAACACTGACTGGTCTCCTCATCCATACGTATGTGTCTCTGAACTCCATCTAGATGTAGACGCTGACGCTCGAGCTTTGCTCCTACGCACGATTAGCGCGCCGGAGCCTCTCGACCCTTTGCCGGACGACGATCTCGTGTAGCCCCAAGTTACCTGCGTTTCTCGTACGCGAGCATGCCTGGCTGCTGTGTCTTACAAGTAAGTTTGCTACGGAGATCGAGATGTGCGACGTCTCGAGACTCCTTTTTCTTTACTTAGTATTTAATGCTTGTAGCTAACACTGATTAATGCCGATCGAGCCGTTTTATCATCGATAGTAGTTTGGATTCGCTGTAGTATTCTCAGGTTAGTCGACGAGGCACGTGTACATATTAGTGTATATGAAGAACGTATAAAAATGGTTGTATTTTTTGAAAAATGCTTTGAACGTGGCATACAGCAAAAAATCGCACGATAAATGTCTGTACTCTTGATGTTTTTTTTCGGAATTTTTCTTTAGCAGCGAAAATAAAAGAAAATGTTAGAGCAATCGATATCGCGCGATTGCTCCGTCAACAAGTCCTGGTGTACCAAAAAAAAAGTTTTCTATAAAAAAAAAAAAATATTCTACGAATAAATAGTCGATAAAAATTTCGGTCGCGAAGAATCCCACGCATACTAACCCCAACTATATTAACAACAAGAGAACGTTCTCTAAACCCCAAAGCCTTCCGCTGCCCCTTACTAACCCTCAGCTGGCCTGTTGCAGACCAACACTATCTACGACTACAAAGAGCACTACCAGCAGCACCAGCAGCAGCAACAGGAGATGCAGCAGTACGGCTACCCGCTACCGAGCAACAGCTCGAGCCAACTAACACTGCCCTTGACGCGCAGCCTCTACCACTCGTCCTCGGTGGTCAGTCCTCTGCAGACCTCCTACGTCCACGCTAACAGTCGACTGTCCCTCAACACAGCGAGTCTCGCGACCTCGAATCACCTGCAGCAGCAGCAGCAGACGCTGCAAGAACACCCGACCGCCAATACCTTACCCTTTTCCCTCGTTCAGCATCCAGGCGATGCCCCAGATCTCACCTACGACCGCTACCAGCAACAGCAGCAGCAGCAGCAGCAACAGCAATCTCGAAGACACTCGAACTCGAGCTCGAGGAGCCGAAACGAAAGGCGGAAGTACCGCAACAAACACGATCGCAACGAACGCAAACAGAAGCAGCAACGCCAGCAACAGCAGCAACAACCACAGGCACTGAGCTCCTCCTGCGAGACCAGTTTCGAGCGGATGCAGCAGGAGCTTGGTGTACCGGAGAGCTACAAAATCTCCTATCCACACTACTACGAGGACACTCTCAATGACTGTCCGGCTGGCAACTATCAGCGGGATCGCGAGGCAAACGAGTACGACGTCACCCTCTCGGATAGCCAGTACGCTGAGCAGCAGCAGCAGCAGCAGCAACAGCAGCAACACAGTTTGACGAAGAATCGCAAGCCGATCAAGAGGTATTCTTCGCAGGACGCTGGTAGCGCTAAGCTCGCCGAGCTGCACTTCCGTGACGTCGGTCAGGAGATCGATGTCTGAAGGTACGGGCGTCGCGCGAACGCTCTCGGGCCTCTGCATAATCTTCGGTCTTCTCTTCTTCTTCTCTTCTATCTATTGCACACATCTGTAACTACGTCGCGGGATCGATCGGATGCACACTCTCTTTCTTCTCATCGTCATCTCTCGTAAAAATCTCATCGGGGCGTCCTTTCCTTTCCCCCCCCCCCCCCCCCGTCTCTTTCTCTCTTTTTTTCTCCATTCTCTTCATCCACTCTACTCTTAAATTCTGAAGATTGGCTCGAGTATAACGATGTTTTCGACCTGCGCTGCTGACAATTATCTCGAGCAACCCGCCGCCGGCACCCCCTCGTTAATTTCTCTCCGACGTTTTAACGCGTGCATTTCGTCAAGCTCTCACTCGCTGTTTCTCTCTCTTTCTCATTTTACTCGTTGTTTCGCCAAGTAGAGTGGACACTCGACGGCGCGACCCTCTTTTCGACCCCTTGTCCGTTACTGCTTCCTCTTCCTCCTCGCGGCTCTCTTTCTCATCCGGCTTGGCTTCCGTAAAGCTTTTTGCGCCGAGCTTTCTCGCTTGCTCTCCCCCGTATAGCACATAGCCGCCGATTATACTACGATTATACGCCCGCTCACTTCTTTCCTCTCGAGTGTAGCTCATTCGCAAGAGACCCTCTTCTCTTGCTAAACGGCTTGGCTTCTTTCATTTTTCCGACTCGAGTGCGAGATGTATTTAGCACATCGGATTTCACGAATCTTGTTGCCGGCTCTTGCGGTTTAAGTAATTCTTCGTATCGCGCGCAATTATCGAACAAACACGCTCGCGCGCGAGAGAAAACGACGACGGATCGAGGGAACAGGAAAAAAAAAATAATAATAATAAGGATACAGGAGATAGAAAAGCTCGAACCGCAGTCGCCTCAAAGCTCCTCTTCTCTTTCTTCAGGCTGCGCGCTCCGATCTCATTAATCTTACTGAAGGCTCCCCGGTACAGCGAGCACTCAATGAAGTTGAAGTTTGCACCGTTGCCTGCGCAACGATTTCGTAAATTCGTAAGTCGTTCCAAATTCCATTGAAAACCCCCTTAATATGAAAAATACCATTGGAAAACATATTTGCAACATGAATTAATTAATTTTCAACCCCTAAAGCACCAATAAATAGGGGTTGAAAATTTTAAATAGATTGATACACCAGTGATCGATTTTTTGCCAAAAATATAATGTTAGTCAGCCAATTTTTGCGACGGATTATTGTTGCTAAAGATAAAATATACTCCCACATTTTTTTTTTTCAAGATCCGAGAAGAGGAACGTATCCAAAATGGCCGCCCAANTTTTATATTGTTCCTAGGGTCTCAAGTCGAAGAGCGAAACGTATATTTACTGAGAGGGCTGCGAGTGCCGTGTGTATGCTTGCGACGCATTTCTCTCCTCGAGACACTTCGCGCGAGCGTACGTACCTCTCTCGACCATTTCTTTGTTTTCTACGCTTTCTCACGCAAAAGTAGCCGTTTTGCAGTATCGATCCGCAGTGTGTATTCATAATAATATACTCATCCGTAATAAACTTTTTGTAAATGTACGCAAGAATATCGGCTTCTTTTGAGACGCAAATTTTTTTTTCCACGAGACATATATAGAGAGCTTATTTGATAATCCTTGAGGGCTTATAGGATAACGGCAGCGCGGTTAGTTTGCGAGCGTTCCGAAACGTCGTTTTCCAAGTTTTGATAATCTGCTTTGGCGCGCGCTCGCTCAAAGTTATACGGCTCTCCGCGTGAGTCGAATTTTAATCGATAGCTCGACGACTCACAATCATTTCTCTGCACAGCTAACTAATAATAACGCTCGAAACTCTTGCGAATGTGTTATGTTCTACGACTTGTGGTTTGTCTTTTGGTTATTTTCTTTCTCGTTCTGCTTGTATGATTTGCCGTTGATTATATACTAACTTTGTTTTACCGAGTTTATCGTATTGTTTGATTGCGTTTTGAGTTTGTCGACTAATACTATAACATATAACACGTTTCAAGTCATCACGTGAGTATATTACATTTGTTTTCCATCAGCCCATATTCATCACTATATGCATATAAGTCTACGATTTTAAGATTACACGTTTCTTCTCAGTCTCACAAGGGAATAATATCGAAAGCACCGAATCACGAGCCACTCTCACACTATCATAAATCTCCTTCATATACTTTCTTCCGCATCATCCACGCGCGCGCGCGACGCACCGACATTCCGAGATTAAAATTTCGGATAACTATTACACGTATATATAGAAGCACAACAATAGCCTGCAGGGTTGAAACTGCGCAAACGCGTCAAATCAATTAGGCCAGACGCGCAGCGCACTTCCTCCGTGTGTACTCTCCGGGATAACATAATAACGCGCTCGCGCAGAGAAGCTTCTGCAACGCAAGAATCCGTGGCTCGAGCTTATACCGCCTGGCATCCGTGGCCTGCGAAATTATTCCGGCGTTGCTATACTCTCCCACTCTGTGCTGCTGTGCGTCGTAAAACGGCGATTTCTACGAACACAAAGCGTATACAGAGATAGAGGTAGCTCAGCGACCTGGAACTCTCTCCGTGCGCGTGTGCGTAAAATATTATTGACGATTTATGTATACGCGTTCGGGTTTCGGCCTCACCACCGCGGCTGAGTATACCTTTCGCTCGGTACGTGTGTACCTATACTCTCGGATGGAAATGGAAATCCTCTTATGGGCCAAATTTTTTTTCTTTCATTGTGGTCGCGAGAAGGAGCAGCTCGGTGAAGGAAATCCAATCAGGCAAAACAAAGTGTGATATAATCTTCTGAAAATTGTATATAGAATATTGCTGCGCGAGGAAGAAAGTACATATCCGCGTTAAAAAAAAAAAATAAATAAAATAAATAATCTCTCTGTTCCATGTGCCGTAGCCATTCAAGCCGGAGTTCTCCGATCTGGACTACGCTGACGTAGACTACCGTTCGTACGGGCCCATCAACTACAAAGCTGCCAGCATCGCCCTGCTCCAGAACCGCAACAAACCCCCGCAGCAGGAGCGAATGCCACAGATGTACGGCGTCTCTGACGACAGCGAAGAACTCCTCTGAGGACATCGCGCTCTGCCCGTAACACTTTTAACCCCCTGAAGTGCCATCTCGTAAAGTAGTGTCTGCGTATACGTGTGCGTGTGCGAGAGTATATATGTACATGTGTAGCAAATCCGTCGATACATATATACATGCGCAACTGCTGAGAGTCGAAGAAAAAAAGAGAGAGAAAGAGGGTTGCCTGATGGAGTACACGACGATTATTATGTACACATATATATTACATTTTTTACCGCGTTATACATAATATATAAACGATAAAAGAGCGTCTCATAGGCACGTGTTTTAGGGGCGACTGGATTCGACGCGTTCGTTTGATATGTGTGCATTTTTCGGATGAGTTCGTATAGCAGCGCTGCTGTGTCGCCGGGATGAGCGGAGCTTTTTCGTACTTTTTTACCCGTTGAAATCGCCTAATTTCGCGGTCTTATACGACGCGCCTGTATCTCGACGAAAAGCTTCTAAAAAAAAGCCAAGATGAAACATATACGAATGACAACATAATTACATCCCTGAACAGCGTATTATCCCGGCGACGCCGCATCGTCGACATATTCTAAATTACACTTATATACAAAAACGAATCACGACTTCTCCGCAGCCTAATTTTCGCGCATGTTCTTGTCGCCGGCGTGCTTTTGTACAGGAATTTACCTCGATAAAAATAAACGAGATTACAAAGAGAGCCCCGTGAAATAGGAAGGAAGAATCGACCTCCTTGCTCTCCGAGTATTTGTCACGGATTTATCGCGGCTCTCGCAGAGATCCATCCATTAATCACTCGCCCAGGTCTGCGCAATCGAGCGATCCTTATCGCCTCCCGGCCCCCGAGTTTTCTTTTACACCGGTTATTATGGAAACGTTAGGTATAAACGCGGGGGAGTCTGTACGCCACTTGAGAGTTGTCATATGCGCGTACGTCGTTACTTTGTTGTCGTCGATGGCTTTTTTTTCTCATACTCTATGATATATAATACTCGTACGCCCTTGTGCCATCGCTTTCATTAAGTGTGTCGTGTTTCAGTGTGTGGCATCAACGGCCTATACAATACGGCCGCTGCGTAGAGTTATACTGAGAAACTGCAACTGCCCTAATGATATTTCATAATACTCAAAAGTACAAAATGTTCGATATCGTTGTTGTCGTGTCATGCCAAGTAGACGTCACCGAAATGAGATTAAAAATAAAAAATTTAAAGAAAAAAAAACGAACAGCACAGCAAAGTAACGACACGTGCACGTGTATGTGTCATTGGAATTCGCGTCGTGTGTCCCCTTGTTTTCGTTACACGTTATCGCAGACGATGCTCGAATTCTGCTCTGTAAGTATATCTGTAACTAATGCCTATAATTGTAACTTTAAGCCGACTACTAAGGCCTGTACAGTGGATACCAAAACGACGCGTTGCGCACTACTATTATATAGCGGTATGTATATTAATTATGAAGAAAACAAACGCCAGTAAATATTGTACACAAAGTGTGTCTCGAAGAAGCGAGTTTCAGATTAACAGTATACATATATATGAATATACGTTCGTTGTGTAGAGGGGCGTCGGCAGACGACAAAGCTATTATTGTTCGATTTCGTTTAATCGGTCTCGCGCACGTTTCAAAGAGATTAAAACGCGAGAGGATTACTCTTAGTGACGGCTCGTAGACGAAGTTTTACGCACGTCCCAGCCATCCCGAGAATAGACGTAAAACAAGGCTCAAGGCGAATGTCCTGCTGTATATTGGCCGGCAATATCACGTAAAATGTTAAAAGCGCGATAGTAGGGTATATATCATCATTTTTAGGATATGTAGGAAAAGATGTTGACTGTTTTAGGATGTAAATTTTTCAAACGTTATCGTAGACCGTAATTTGTTATGCGTATTTACATACGAGTAGTATACACCATATTATTATCATCATTCGAAATTCATATTTTCTATACCAAAGCCAAATTATACTCGTTCGGATTTATATATACTCGTATACACGTTTTCAAATTGTAGCACACGTTGCATCCAAAGATTGCGTTGTTTAATTTTTAATTAGAGTAGGATGTTGAGAAATTATTTCCCACCGTAATTAGCCTTACAAAAGTAAAAATATGTTAATGAGGCGCTCACCTCGAAAAGAGCTCTTTAGGTACGTCGTATTTTACTCGCGATCTTCCGTCCGATTGAAAAAACGTCTAAAAGCACGCGCAGAACGTATCTCTATCTCCCTTCTCGTCGGTCGCACAGTGTCATGGGAGAGGACGCTCAATGTTATCTCGACACATTCAAAGGGTCGTCTACGGTTACTTTGCCTCGCTTTTTTCAAAGTATCCGAATGATTTGCATAAGGCTCGATCGTAAAAAAAATACACTTCGAACCATGACCACTACAACGGCGGCTAAATATTTAACGAGAAAGACAAGAAGGACGAGATAAGAAAGGAATTCGCCTTGAGAGCGATGCAATGTCGCATCATTGTTGAACATCCAATTATTACCGGTTACACACAGGGTAAAATAAAAAAAAAAAGAAGAGAAATTACGAGATAAAGCGGAAATGTGAAGAAAAGTTCGCGAATCGTCATTATTCCTTTTTCTTCATCTTTTTTTCGCAAAATAACGTGTAAGGATTAACGTCGCGGCGGGGAGCGCGCGTCTCGAGTGTCCTCGAGGCCGTTAGCGCAGCGACTTGATTCGCCGCTAGCGTGGCGTAGCTTTTTTTTAAATACGGCTCTTTTTTATTTTTCCTCCCTCGCAGCCTCCTCATAAACCAGAAGAGGGAAAGGCTCTCAAGTATCGCGCGCCCGCCCTTGGATTATTAAAGTAAATGTTAAATATAACACGCGCGCAGAGACGATTGCTATTACCCTCGTTTTTTTCAATTCGAGACGCGATAATTATGTATAAAGAAAAAAAATGTATATTTTCTTCTTCGTTATGACGTATAAATATATATATAAAAATACATACACACGCCAACACTAACAGACACACACGTACCGCCTGTATACTCATTGAGGATGTATATTCCGCGTCGATTCGAGCGATAATCGCGCCTATATATACACGTATATATATATCATTTCCTAGTTAACGTTCAGCGTTGTAAAGTACGAACTTGTTGATAAGGAGTGCAGCGCGACGTCGAGAATAAAAAATTAATTAAAACTGCTGAAGTGGCTGCAGCAGCAGCAGCGAGTGCGAGATTGTGCAGTATACGTGCGCGTTCGAATGCACACGCTTCTTGTGTATGTGCGCGTGTGTGTGTGTGCGTGTGGCTCGAGAGAAAGAGAGCGAAAATTATATGCAGCGAATATTGGTGCGAGTGTATGTGTGCGTCTGTGTGTATGAAAGTCAAGTGAGGGCAGAAAAACGCCGTCGTCGCGGCGTTAAGATTGCCGAGTTTAAACTACGCGAAAAGCCGCAATTAACCGCGACTAGTTAACTTTAATAACTCGAAAAGCTGAAGCGTCCGATAAGTATGCGCACCGCCGCCGGCTGCCAACTTTCGTATACGTAGCGCGCGCAGCGCTATGTATATAATATAGCGAAGAAGAACTGTCCGCGAGAGCCGTTGCGACTCGTATACATATATGTATAATATATTTTTTCCCTAGCGCCGAGTGAAATTGAAAATAGAAAAAAAAAATGCGTTGCGATGGAACGACTATTTTATGCACAAAGAAGTCCGCTTCTATAATATATCCTGTGTTTTCCAAGCTTTGTATACGACGAAGATTTTTACATACGTAATTTTTCATCCTCGCGTTGTTTTGCCATGGGAATTTATACTTGTTTTTTTTTTTACTTTTTCTATGCGAATTCTCCGTTTTTAATTATATACAAAGTCACGCGCTGCATGTGTAGATATTATATCCGTTTGTTATCCGCTTTTAATTAATACAAAGAAGAGCGATATATATTATATTCGTGTTTTTTTTTTCGTTTGTTTGATGCTCTATCACTTTCAAAGCAGATCTCGGTGCTCCGCTATATATTGTTCCGTTTCTGTTTCTTGTATACGAAAGAATTTATATGATATTTACACATCTTTGTCCACGCGCGAGCGAAAGGGGGATGAAAGAATGGCTGTACGAGAGAGTAAAGTGAGCTAGCGAGAAAATTCATCGTGACGGATGTGCCAAAGTGTTATGAATTATGGGAAACAAAAGGGACGTTTACTTTGAACCGGCGAATAGTGTGTCACGTCATTTACTAAAGTATACAAGGAGAGAACGAGGAGATAAAGATGATTAAAAAAAAAACAACCTGTACATGCAATTAAGATGTAATATTTTAATAAACAGAACTGAAAATAAATGTTATGACTAGAAGGCGACATTATATACATTCGGTGTCTCGTTCATTTCATCAGATTTCCATTATCTCAGATCCAGTCAGAACTATTTGTGTTTACAAATTATCTGAAAAACGGAGGTAAGTAAAACTTCTCGCGCGTATCAACGTCGCTCTTCATTACCCTGAATTCGAAGCGTTGCCTTGCGGCTTATTTTTAAACATGATCGACTATGGCTCGCTCGTCATCGATGAATCCGATCAGTACTTGATTGAGCTCATTGGAATGTCAATTATCGCAGTGCGTCGGATAATGACGACGGCTTCCACGCCCGATAACCCTAATTTCTAAATACGAGGCCACACACACCTGTGCCGTAAAAACCGATCAAAATGTAGTGGTCAGATGTACAGCCATATTATAATACGCCGGGAAATTTCAAGTACAGGGCGCTGTATGGGATGTGAGGGCGGATGATTCTCCGCGGTTAGCCAAGCTGTAATTAGACACAGTTCGCGACCTAGGCGCTTCGCATTTCCGTGTAATCGACGGCCTTCAATTATCCGCGCCTCTGTCTCAACTCGCTCTCTGTCCGGTCGTACGCATGGTACACTATGTATATATAGGTTTTTTTCCGACCACATATGCCTCGGCAACTTTTGAAGCGCGACGAACTTTTCAATTAACGCGTTGGCTTTCCGCGTTGCTATATCGATTGGCTGTAGCTGCGTTGGCTCTTGTTGTTGTTATTATCATTCCTGCGCGTATAAGACGTGACTGCGAGGAGACACGTTTTTCTATATCCTCCTTTAGTGTGTAGTCATTTCCGAGGGAATCTCGACGACCTGAGATGAGAATCTTTATCACATCTGACGTCTTCTTCCGAGCCCTTTCTACGGCGCATGTCCGTGTAATATACGTTGTGCTTGGAAGGCTAAAAGGACGCGATAGACTGATCTGGTGTTGCGTAAAGCAAAAGCAAAAATGTATTTTTTTTTTTATCTCGTTATATATAACTTGTTATAGAAATAGTGAATTCTTTAAAATAAATGGGCTTGATACAATAACGCGAGGGATTGCAGCTTACAGCGCAAATGTGTATATGTGTACACGTATATAACACACGTAAGTCGAACGAGAGAGAGAGAGAGAGAGAGAGAGAGAGAGAGCTCCGTTTCCGCACTCCAGACTATCGTGCCCTGCGCTCTTCACAGTAAGGCCATTAATTAATCCGCGCGCGCACTTGAAAAACTACGCGCATACTCGGCCTATACGCGAGAGCGAGATGCCTCTCCAGTATTATATGTATATGTATAGCTGCAGTTGTACAGACCTATAGGTATACATCCTCATAATTTGCATCTAGTTTTTTGCACGTGAAGTGTATCGATCGGCTAATACGAGTAAATATCTTTATACAAAAAGCGAGAGCAATATAACAATATTTCACTGTCGTTTAATTAAAACGAAAATCATCAACAGGCGCTGACGAGCTTCTTTGTATCGTTCGATGCGCGTGACGACCCAATTTTCATCGGCGCTTCGTCAGACGTGTGTACAAGAAGCTTATTTCCGTTTTGTGATATATACTATCGCGTGATATCTATACAGCCAGTGTTTGCGCGCGCAATTTCAAAATGCACATCTCGTCGCGTATGTTCTTGTATTATGTAGCTCAATCTCACGCGCGAGCAATTTTTCCGTGCCAGTATGATCAGTGCATATACAGCACGATATACGCGAGGAGGCAAGCGGAATGATAATTTCGCACGTGAGAGAGTAAACAATATGGCCTGTTTCCACGAGAATTTCGCACTCTGTCTGTTGCTATATAACTATACAGATATAGATGTATTCCGCTTGTTCTTTTGTAAAAATGAGAAGCGGAACCTCATATACCGTTTGATTATGGAATATAAATTTAGCTACAAAAAAGATTCCGAACTTTGTGAAAAAATACAGAGCGAACACGTTTGGATTAAGAAAGGTAGAAAAGCTCGCCAAAGCTCCTGCCAACAAAATTATATACGCAGAGAGAAGAAGAGAGTGGCGCAAGAGGAACGAAATTCATTATCGAATTCGATTGTCGGCCGCAACAAAAGCACTCGCTTTTGCAATCCATCGACATTTGGCACCGAGAAATACAATTTCCGCGCTCTCATCCTGCGTATACACATACATACATATATACCTGCGTATACACAGCCTCGCAGCCGCGTCAAAACTCAATTCGCCTCTCTTGATAGACGCCCGTACAACTTCTACTCTTCCCTTTCTTCCGAACTTTCGCTAGATTTTTTTTTTTTTCGCTTTTGCTTCGTCAGTTACGGCCGCTGTTTCTGATTTCTCCGTCCGTTCGCCCTCCGATACACAAAGCTCTCTCTCTCTCTCTCTCTCTCTCTCTCTCTTTTCCATTTGACCTATTGAGAAGCTTTTTTACGTTGCGATTCGTCCGACTTTGCGTTCGCAGACAAAGTTCGAATCGATTTTATTGTGAGCGAAGCTTCTGTGTACGTGCGAGTCGATTGAATCGATAGAAACAACGTATATAACAAAACCAAAGCCTTACGATTATCAAGAGTAAATTAATCAAAACGCGTATCTCATCCCTACAATCGAATCCAGCCGCGCAATGAGTTCGATGTAAAGCGGCTGAACTATTTGGCGAATCGAAATTTGAAATACACTCGACTCGATCTCGCTCGAGCGTAAATTGAATTCCTTCACCACCACCGCCGCCGTTCTTTTTTGCGTCGCGACACTCCGCCCTCGAAGCATCCGTAGCCTTCTAGAAAATTGCTGCTTCTGCGCCGCTCTCCAAGTCTCTTTCTCGTTTGATAAAGCGTCCCGAGCAACTTATTTTCTCTCGCATATATAATAACTCCCTCCTGCACATGTATATACACCAGTGGAATGATGCACACACAAAAGCAAGCGCGCGCGTGCGCAAGGCACAATGCACGCGCAAAACACAATTCCAAACGCACAACTCATAATGCGAAACACCTAGGCACTTCTGCGTCAAGAGAGCGAGCTGCTGCTCCCCTGCATGCACTCGAGAGTCTGCTGCATTTATCCAGTCCCGAGGCGGACCATCCCTCTCTCTCTCTCTCTCTCTCTCTTGCCTACTGTACTCTACTGTGTGTGTGTGTGTGTGTGCGTGAGCTTTAGTGTATAAAGGGAGCGTAGCTGGAGTATATTTCTTCCGCGAGACGTTTCTCACGCATAATAGGGAAGAAACTTTGGCAATGGATATTGTAGATGCGGTTTTTTTTCGGAGACTTCGAATCGTTCATCAGCCACGGCAATTTCGAACGTTCGTATAGCGTCGATGAAGATTGCGTTTTAATTCAGTGGATGGCCACGAACCACTGCACTCACGCTCGTTAACGGAAACGTTGTCGGGCGCAGATTTCCTCGTACAGCCGGAAAGTAATGACTTTTCGATACACTTTTTGCATCGTAGGCAGGCAACTTTGTCGAAGCTTTCGAGACACCGCACAGCTATGACAGTATTAACATGTAAATTAGAGTATTATACACCTACGAAACTTCTTCGCGAACGTTCTTCGCAAAAAAAAGGAAGAAGAAGAAGAAGAAGAGCCGAGTAATTTTCAACGCTGCTCACGGATCATCAAACGGAAAAGCAAACTCTCGAGAGTTTCTCACAAGAGGAGCCGCAAAGTTAAGCGCTCTTGAAATCCCCGACGAAATACACAGCGCAACCTTTCAACTCTCGTCGTCGGCACGTGGAAAACAAGAGAGAAAACAGATCGCAACTGGCATTTCCGTCATGTATAGCTAGCGCATCTATATACTCCACTTTCGAGCTTCGAATTATTCGCTGCGGCTGAAGAAAGAACGCGCGGCGCAGTTAGTCTCGTCGCGCGAGTACATTCACCGGCGTCGAATCGGATCTGCATAAATTAGGAAAGTTGGCCGTACCTTCCTAGCATCTATATAGCCTATACATAGTACCGGCTGTGCCAGCCTGTTTATATATAGGTATAGTCGAGTGCGTAGAGAGATCGGGGAGCTATTACCTCGTGCGCATCCCGATAGTCCCTCGCGCGCTCGATTAATTGAGGCAGACAAGCGGCGAGAGAAGGACGATGTATTATTATCGATTTCCTCGTGCAATCGTCGTGGTTTGTACGCATAGGAAACTGAAAAATTCAAGAGACTCTTCCTCTTTTTTTATTAAGCAGGCCTTTAATACTGACTAGATTGACGTGTAATAAATAGAAGCTTTCGGACAAAAACCCTTTGTATAATCGTCGCCCGCCTCAAAGGAGATCGTGGCCGTGCTCTCCGCTTTCAAAGAACCTTCTCTAGCGGTATATATACCTTATGGAATTTATTGTTGAAATTTTCATCGGCCGCGTAATTGCAATCGGCTCGCCTCTCGGTAAAACCTTTCCTCTTCGCCCGCAGCTCTTCTAACCATTAGCCAAGCGCTTCGTATACTTGTATAATTTACCGACGCTCTGTGCAAGAGTAGTAGGACGGCGACTAATAGCGCGTGAGAGAGAACGTCGCGGGCAAAAATTGCAAAAGCTCTCGAGCGCAAGTCACCGCCGCACAGCTGCATAGATATATATATATATATATATAGCCTGCAGCAGGACACAGTCAAATTTCTAGCGCGCGATAAATATTAATGCGCGCGCGGGGACAACCACGACAAGGCGCTATGTATATGCGCGCGAGCTGTACAGCACAGCATAGTAGCTCGAGCACGTGCCGATGAATATTCAAGCGTGAAAGGAGAAAAGTTAATTTTCTTTTCTCGACACAAAAGCTCTATAGTAGAAGCCTCGCGGATATATATACATATATATATATATATGTGCGCGCGACGTTGCTACTCTGCAAGCTCAAGGTGAATTCGACGACTTTTTTAACGCTATTTTCGGAAGAGGCAACTTTGTGCTTCTCTCTCGCGAGCGTGCCAATTTCCAAAGGGCCCAGGGACGAGCCAGAGTTGAGTTAGCCCTATGAATATATATGAAACTGGCGCGCGCTCTGAATAAAAGCTCTCGGGAAGTAATTCGCTCAGCTGAGCGGGGGATTGATTTTTCGAATAGTTTTAGCGATTTTGCATCAAAAATTCAATGGAAATTGTTGGCTGATTGTTCGCGAAAGGCCCTGATTTGCGGTTCCCTTACATCGCTTTAATGTACAGTATATAAAATCTCGACGCATCGACCAGCGCTTCGGTGACATCGCGAGGAAGGCGAGCGGAGGATTCGTGTTTCCGGAGAATACGGGTGAGAAGGAAGACGCGTAGGTATGGATGGGAAAAAGCTCCGATCGATTCGCTGCTCCCCAAAGGAAGTATGATGTACGTATTTCTGGCTGCCCTGGCTCATCCGGCCCGAGAGAGCGGATCTATATCTCGCATCGATTTTCACCCCAATGCCATGCTTTCCGTCGCTCTCTATACTCTTCTCGAAAGGATATTTTCAAAATCCTTTTTTTTTAGTTTAAATGGAACGTGAAATTCGCGCTTTAATCCTCACTGGAAAGCTTCGTTTTTTTTACCAGTGGCTCTCGCTCTTATCGCCAAGCTCGTATAGCGTGACTTTCGTCTATTTAGTCAGAAAGTCGCGCGTGAAGTAGACGGAAGCCGAGATAACGGCCGTATAATTAGACGCTTAAGAGGATCGGAGAGCGGAAACTCGCTTGGCTCGAATTAATGCGTAATACGTCTCGGTTATATAGGTATATCATACGCATAAAGTGTTTGGAAAAATTTAGCAAAACTTGTTCCTGCATCGGTGACAGGGTATCCGGCGCATACACGTCGCGTCACGGGTTACGTCGCGAAAGGAAAAGGCCTGCGAAGGGAGGAGTAGTAGCAGCTCCCGGTGATCTACGACTGAATTTCCTGGAGAGGCGACCCCGATAGTGCGAACGAGCCATGCGTCTTGCAATAAATAACGCGAGCTGACTGCCGAGATCCGTTGCTCTCTACGTATAGTACAGATCTACTCTCTGCGGACGCCGGGAGCTGATGCATGTGTGGGCTGTCGAAAAATTAGAATGTCTCTCTCTCTCTTTTGGTGAGAAAGAATAGCTGTTGAATAATCGATTCCAAACGTGTACGATCATTATATTATACGCAGTCGTACATCGGCACGTATATACGTAATATATATATATATATATATATGTATAGGCTTGCATCGCAGAATCCCGAATTTCCCATGTGCAACGCGTCGATCAATCCTCCTCGCCTGCGGTTTAACGTCCCGTAATCGGGCCTAACGATTAACGATAGCCGATCCTCATGGAACCGATGCACAATATATACATAGAGGTATAACGTCGAAGCACATCGCGCGCATGTACAAAGCGCGCGGTGTCGTTATTACCGCCGACTGTCGCCAATCGCGCTCGGAGCTCTCTCTCTCTCTCTCTCTCTCTCTCTCTCTCTCTCTCTGCCTGGAATGTAATTTATCGAGAGCTGTTGCCGGTGCTGTGCATTGTAGCTCTGTGCTCGCGCGCGCGTGCTTCGGGAGGAAATTGTACGACGCTGAGCGCTCTACGCCACGCTCTCCAATATTTCGCGCTGCTGGTATATATATATATACGCTCGCTGCGCGACGGATATTATCTCATCTCAATCCCTTGCTGTGTTCGAAGGCAGCCCCCTCTTTTCCGACGCGGCAAATCTCTCTCTCATTTGCGTATAATTAATACGTGCTCGACACTGCTCGCGAGTGGTTGGCCGTGTATTGCGAAAGAAAGGAGCGACTGATGAAACGCTGTATAGACGGTTTCGACCTTATTAGAAAACTGTACTCGTTCGAGGGAGTTTCGAGAGTGAAACTAGTCGACGCGGAAGATTTGTATATTTTTGTGGAAAGCTCAGCTGATATGGCTCAAATTCAGGATGTAGATCGACACTTATCGACTTATTCTAGCAGATATTTAGCATTGATTTTTTTTTTATTTTGATATCTGACAATCATCATTACATCTTTGGATATAAGAAGTATAGTAGTCTCATTCAAGATGATGATCGGTCCACGTGAAAGTTGGCGCGTCATCTCACTCACGCGAATTACAAGAACGCTTTGCTGAATTAAGCAATATAACATCTTCCTACACAAGCCTTGACAGTCGCAGTCAGTCAGTCGCAGCACCTCGTACCCGTCGCACCACAGACTCGAAACTCACATCTACGTCAGACAACCGACGCTATCAGCATACGAAGCAAACGAAGCTACGCCTTCACTCGAGCCTAATAGGTTTTTTGTCGCAGATAATCTCATCGTAGGCTGGCAGGTTGTCGGACAGCAGTTCGATAAATTTATTCAACGGGCAGAGGCTCGGACAGCCGGGTATCTGCATCTCCTTGAAAATCGGAGGTATGCCTTTGTGATACAGCACCTGTTGGCGAAGACGTTATATTCGATATCGGTATAATTATAGCTTCGTGCAATGTATAGTGTTTCTTACCTTGACATAATAGTTTTTGCGATCCTCGCGAAGCTCGACGACGATTGCGCTCGAGTATTCGGGTATATGCGGTTGCCAGATTTTCAAGCTTTGTAGAATCGACACGATGTTCAGCTCGTGTCCGCTGTAGATATAGATATCGCGTTGGCTCGGGTAATCCTCATCCGTCCGGTTAAGCATGTTGTCCACAATCTTACGCACGAGTGTACCTTGTAATGATGATAGAAGACGCGTGTGTACCTTTCAAATTTTTCTCATAAACTTCGTCGTATACTACTTACCACCATTAACTCGTCTCATCCAGTCGGTATACTTGAGGGTGTCGTACTCCAGATAGGTCCCGTTAAGGAGCAGCCCGTAGGGGAAAAACTCGTTCGACCACTCCGGCAAAGGTTCGTTCAACGACTGCATAGACGCGAGCTTGTGATACATCAGAAACATGTGATTAGGGATGTTCATCTCTTCCCCCGTCCAGATCGACACATTTCTCATCATGTCACGGTACGGATCCAGTAGTTTCTGGAACTCCGGACTAGGCAGGAACCTTTTCATTTCTCGCTGGAAACTGTAATTCACCTCACGTCAGATCGAATTTACGTTCTCACGCTAATCTAAAAATTACCTCGGGCAATCTTTTGGAAAGAGCAGAACGTCCTCTTTCGATCTGGCATAGCTAAAGGGTATCGGCTGCCAGTCGAGGTTCTCATGCCACCTTTGCTGTCCACTTGGAACAAAGAGTCCAGCCAACAGCAACTGCAGACTCATTTTGGCTCGAACGTATTCAGTGCTTCGTGCGTATAATCTCGATGGCTCGTACATCTCGCCCAAAAAGTCTCCGTAGCGAACGCTCAGTATCTCACCCAGACGATAGGCTCTCAGTCTGCCGACCTACCATGGATCATTTCTTTTAGTATAAATAGGTGAAATTGGTCCAGCTTATATTCATAATACGATACCGACGCTCGTCAAATCTCCGCCGACTTCGTCGTTGGGTTCCCGATCGCCGTGTCTGAAAACCTGACAAAAATTATTTGCTTATCACTTAGCTCTGCTTTGATTAAAATATAGTATAAAAGTTTCGTACCACGCTAAGTAGTTTCAATTGCGGATAACTGAAGCCAGCACTGCGAATCGTGCACTCGATGAGAATAATGATCGCCGAGAACTTGATACCTCTCATTGTCACTTATTAGATTCGATCGAGTCAATTGTGTTTCCGCTTTTAATGCGCCCCGAGAGTTGATCGCGTTAAAACTAGACTGAACCGAATTGCTCGAGCATTCGGTCGTCGTTTATGCATTGAAAAGTCGATCGTAAATGTTATCTCTGCTAGACAATGCTGCTGATGCCATGGCAAATAGTGATTGCAAGCTTTATTAATTAATGTCGAGATCGGAAAGAATTGAAAATCGAGTGATTCACGCATGGATGTGATTGTCGGGAACCAGGAAATTTCGTGTATACGATCAAAGTAGCGAAAAATTTCCCGCCGACGTATATAGCTTAATCATCGCGCTACGCTTATCTCGTCGAGCGCAAATAAATCCGGCAAAATCACCAGCCAGCAATTAAAATTTATTCCGCGCTTTTTAGCACAGATTGCGCACCTCGAAACAGCCATATGATAAAGAGTTATACTCTTCTTGGCACGAATTCACAGAGAAAATCTGTAATACATTTCCTCGTGAAAAATTATTGCGCGTAAATTCAATATCTAAAATTGAAACACAACAAAAATTCCAGACTCATAAGCTATGTACACAAAGCATCCAACAGAGACACGAGAGACATCAGATAAGATTACACTGGCTTAAAACACCAAGTGCGTCTGGCGACTCGTCGCCAGTTCGATTCGCGAGTAAACATAACACGCCAACAATCTATATTTAATAATTTCCACACAGATATTCTCGAGCACAGTTAGTTCACCTGGAACAGTCGCGTGTATAATCGAGTGAGCTCTGCTGAAGTCCGTCAAGAGAATATAATGATCTGGAGTCTTCTTGGGAAAATTGTCCAGCAGCAACGAAGTAGTAGAGCCAACGTCGCTCGCGGCTTCGAGTTTGAGAGACCCGTCGACGACGACACTGGTGAGAAGGAACAGCACGAAAATGAAGGCCGAGAAGACGGCCAGAGGTGAAGCTGACGGCGTTACCGCTGATGCCGAGGGACGAAGGATCGTTGGTGGACCGATCAAACTTTACAAGCGCCGTTGGCTGATGCTTGCGCTCTTCATACTCTATTCAACTAGCATCAATGGCCAGTGGATCGAGTACTCCATAATCTCGAATATTGCCACTAGGTAATTGGGATCTGCCTCCTTGCGCCAAGTTTAACAGTATACATTTAGCAAGTATGATTCATCCGATGTGATATATAGGTACTACAACGTATCGTCGTTTGCGATCGACTGCACGGCCATGTCGTATATGTTCTACTACGTAATCTTCATTTTTCCGGCGACTTATCTACTGGAACGCATAGGCATTCGCAGAACCTTGATCCTTGGAAGCTGTATGAACTGTTTAGGAGCTTGGATCAAAACCTTCGCCGTTGAGCCTGACAGTTTTTACGTTGTCCTTATAGGCCAGTCGATCGTCGCCATAACTCAGGTATACAGATATTAAATTCATACAAAAGCTTCTATTATTGATTTTCTCACCGCAGCAGCGACCGGAGAGAAATATCTCGCATATTACACCGATTGATTCGTGCCGGGCAAAAATAATAACAGCAACAACAACAAAGGTCCTTTCAGCGCCGCGCGTAACCCGATGACATTTATCCGGACGAGCACGCGAGGATTTTTCGCGCTCCGACAAATGGTGCTCAGGCAATACAAGCGCGAAGCTTTGTGCTGCGAGAGCGAAGAGTCGTCTGAGGGTAAAAAAAAAAGAGGGAGCGACCGGAATAAAACAACAGTGGCAAACGGATTAATCGTGACGCGCGCGCGCGCGGCGTCATTCTGCTGGCAAATTTGCCGAAATGCAACCGGCTCTCGCTTGTATGGATATATATGGTTGATGAGTTTCTCGTTTACTTGTACATTTATTAACGAGAGCCGTTTGTTGTCGAGCGTATATACGTGTGCTTGTAGCAGTGGTATACGCATAGCTATATGTATGAAAAAGCGTCTGTTTTTGCGTTGGGAGAAGTTTTTTTTCCTAAAGCGCTCGTAGAGCCTTGGGCGCAAGACTCGCACAAGCTTTGTTCGAGCGCGGTAATTATTAAAATTGGCTCATTCGGTATTACCAAAGGATTTTTAATCCGCGTACACTGAGGTTCTTGTTACGCGTTTGGGATTTAATTTACGCTGAAAATTTTTTAATTAGAATTATTCTTCGAATTGTTGTTCACAATAGAAATTATTTTTCAGTCCTTGATTAATTAGTGCGCATAGCTCTTCATCGTGGCGGCAGGGGTACGAGCAATTACACAAACAAGCTACCCCGAATTCCGGTGAAATCTAGCATTATTAAAATTAACAAGCAAACATCGCACACAATTCCATGATATACACAATGCATTCGTGCGGTGGTGATATGGTGTATTATAGCGTCAAAGCGAAATCATCAATTATTCTGGTGCACATTGACATCAGTTGGTATATATAATAATGGAAATGGTATAATTATGCGTCCGCGGATACATATAAATACAAGAGCGCACGTGGTGTAGCGGAATTGTTGTGAAATTTCTTTTCGCGAGCAGGTTTTGATGCTGCCAATCCCGGGGAGAATAGCGGCAAAGTGGTTCGGCTCGGCTGAACTATCGACAGCCACTTCTGTCGGTGTCTTCGGCACTCAGCTCGGCGTTTCGGTTTCATTTCTCTTCCCTCCGATGCTTGTCAAGAATCACGAGAGCATCGAGGACATCGGATCGGATCTCTCCTTTCTTTCACTGTCGATCGCAATTGCTGCCACGGCCAACCTCCTATTGGTAGGACTGCGTAAGTCAATCTGCAGACGTCTTATTCTTCTTTCTATGTCCTTCTTTTTTTTTTTTTTTATTCCTGCAAAGCTTCTATACTTATAATTGGCTGTATTGATTGTTCCTTTTCCGCGTGTGAGCACATGTATTTTAAATCCCGTGTAATTAAGGAAGATTGATGTAATATTCATTCTGATTCTGAATATGACTTTTTATTTATTTACGATCAGTATATCCATCCGCGGAACACGATCGCGCAAATCCCGCGAGTTCCAGGAAAATTCATACTCCCGAAATCCGGTGTACGTAATTGTATATCTTTTAAACGAATATTATACTCTGAACCGTATTTTCGTATAGCATTTTGTTATAAAACATGAATATTACACGGAGAGAAACTGTGCAGTAAAATTTACTAAAAGTATAGGAAATTTTACTAAAAAGTACAGTAATCTGATCACAGACCCGAAATAGTGGGCAAATTACTGTACTGTACAGTAAAATTTACTGTACGTGTAATTAGTACTCGCCATAAAGTAATTTTTATATTTTTTTCAGCGGTTTTTTTCTAAGGTTCTACAATTTCAATTAATTTGTAATAAATAAAATCACGAAAAACGTTCTAACAACGTGACTTGGTGAGGCCGGAAATTTGAATTTTTATAATTTTCAGTGCTTTCATAAAAATTACTGTACTGTCTAGTAAAAGTTACTGAACTGTGACAGTCTGTGACGACATTACTGTTCAGTATGGTAAAAATTCCTGCAGAAAAAACTAAAATTTACTGGATGATTTCTCTCCGTGTACAATACGATGTGTATTACAATCGATGCGGCAAAAATTGATACGATTTCAAAGTTATCTCGTTGAGATTACATCGTTGAATTCGTATATGAAAATTTTTAATAAAATAATAATAATAATTTAATAATTTGATACTACTCGGTAATATTACATTCAAGCGTTATTGAATAATCATATTCTACTATTATAATTTTCATATTCTGCGATAAATAATAAATTACAATCGAAACGAATTCAAACGTAATATTCAATATAATTAGAAATCGGAATACATTCGCTCCTGTAACGATGCAATCCAGAATTATCTCCAACCGCATTCCAGACCAGCCAGCCAGATATTCCTCCTTGTTTCAATCAACTGCAGCAAATAAATAAAGAGTATAACTATATACATAGAGCGATATCTCGTGCGCAGTGTTTCAGGAGGAGCCAAAATTACCACCGAGCGAGACACGGGCACTGCAGAAAATAATCGGCCAAGAGGAGCTGAGCGAAGGCTTTCTACCACCGATGAAACGAATTTTCAGCAACCGGAGCTTTCTGATACTCTGCAATTCTTACGGGCTGAGCATCGGTGTACTCAACGCCGTGGCTACTCTCCTCAATCAGATGTTCCTCGTACACTTTGAGGTAAGGAAATGATGTTTCCTTTTACCCTGGGCTCCAAGCTTTGATTGTCTCCAATCTTGTGTCTGTTGTCTATGTACTAATAGAACGGAGAGGAAGACGCTGGTAGAATCGGGCTTCTAATTGTGGTGACAGGAATGGTGGGCTCGATCGTCTTCGGAATAATCCTTGACAAAACTCACAAATTCAAGTAAGTCTTTCACACCTCCTCTCTCTCTCTCTCTCTTTGTCCACTTTCATTCAAGCTGAACAAAAAGTCAATTCGTCCCCAGAGAAACCGCCGTGAGCGTCTACGCCCTTACGTTCCTCGGCCAGATCGTCTTCGCTACGGCCATGTTCCTGGAGCTCAAGTGGATGGTCTACATCGCGGCTGTATTTCTCGGGTAATCCAAGCACTAAATCATATACCTACCATGTATAAACTCTCTCTTGTATAGCTATTCGAATCTCGGGCCACAGGTTCTTCATGTCGGGCTATCTGGCGCTGGGCTACGAGATGGCCGTAGAATACACCTACCCGGAGGCGGAGACCCTGTCAGCCGGTGTCCTCAACATCGCCAACAACATCTACGGCATTGTCCTCGTCGTGCTGCTGTCTCGCGGCATGGACGTAAACGGCGACGTGCCTGTGCACGTAGGCCTGTGTCTTGCTCTACTGGTCGGTCTCATCCTGACTGTGATGACCAAAGACGAGCAGAGACGACAGGACGCTCGGAAATCAGCAGCTTCCACCAATTCGGTCAAGTTCAGCGAGCTACCCCTAGTGCTCGAGACTGTAAAGACAGTCGCCGCTTGACGGCGCGTTTCGCGTTTTGTATATGAACTTCAATAAAACGCAATCAAAACCATATCGCATCGGTACACTGTATTTTCGAAGAAACGCTCGTATAAGCCACATCCATGTATACGAGGTAATTACACGTTTCGCGTGCTGCATTGCGTCTTATCTGCCTCGCGACAGAGTAGAAATTCAGTCGGCGCAGTAGAAATCACGGAACGACTTGCGTTTCTGGAAAGCTGCCGCCACCGTCGCCATCCATAAGTCATATTTATGCGACTACGCTGCGGCTGACACTCTCATTCATTCCTCCTACGACGTTATACGGCTGCCACTGGCGCTCTTTATGTGTGTACCTTATACCTATATATGTACCTGCGCGCACACAACCGACGTAACACGGACCACGGCCGTTTGCTTTCATTTTCAGTAGAAATAAAAGTTTGTCAAAATTTGTTCGGGCTCTCGCGATCTGTATATACACACAGAGGAAGGTGCATTTTTACACGCTCGAGTAAAAAATCGACATTATTAATTTGCAAAAACTCAGAGACAAATCGATTCGTTTTTACATTTTTTCTTACTTTCGATCTAGTTGCTGAGCAGTGGCCAATTACGTTGTGGTTTTGATGAAAAGGATGAAGGTCATTCATTTTCTTTGTATCACAAAGCTACTACTCGCGAAAACAAGGTAATGATTCTTGAAACTTATACGGCAGCATAATGGATAACCATTGTTTTGACGATGCGGTGAGGTATACTCTCAAAATGTTCACTAATTATTCGTTATTTAGAACAACAACGATTCAGTATCTGCAGCTAAAGGCAGGTTATACACTTTGTCACTTTTAGACAGCGAAATGCTCACTCTTCCGGAAATCACGATTGTATGCATCGAATGCCTGTAGGAAATATATGGACAATTATAGCATGTGTATGTTTGCGCAATGCACGTAAAGAGATATGTATTCTCGGAACGATGCGCATCCCCTTTTAATCCTTTGTGGAGCTTTTCGTTGGATTAGCGTCGACGAAAGGCAGGTAATATCGAAACGAAGCTTTGTGTGACATTTGCTTCAATTCGTACAGTGCTCATTCTTCCAAAAAATCTGAATCCAAACTAAATTTCAACCGTCTCGCGAAGATTTTAAAGCGCAGAAAATAAACAGCCGTTTGCCGAAAGCCAAATGCAGGAATAATAGCCATTAGCCCTGATTAATGGTAGCTCGATTTACTATAGCAATGCTTAGAGAAGTGGCGCGCGCTGCACCTTGTGAATTTCGAGAGTTTCTTCTTTCGCGTAATTACGCGCAACGTTATTGAGACAGATCGCGATCGCGCACTCGACGAGCTTGCAAACAGAAAATAACGAATTCAATATACGAGAACTAACGCTTAATTAAAGTCGCGCTTGGGATAAATATATACTTTGTGTAGTAGCCGTCGCTCGTGTAAACGAATTGAGCATTATAGCGAGGGTTGAAAAAATAATGTTAATGAGAAACAGAAAGCAAAGCAAATACAATTTCGATCGGACTGTGGCTAATTTTTTTTTTCGTTTATTTGACAAGGCTGGTAAAAAAGAAAAAAAAAGAAAAGAAAGACCACCGCGCTACGGTTCATTGAACGCGCGCCCCCGCCTGGAAAACTCAATTTCGCGTAGCGCGACCTATAGATTACTCTACCTCTCGCGCGTCGTGTCGTGTGTTAACACCCCGCGCTTTTTTTTTTTCAACCACACCGTCGACGCTTTTTTGGAGAGTTGCTGCTGTTGCCGTGGATAATTAGTGAGCCCAACTGCGCACGAAATTAGCAATTAAAATAACGCGGCGCAAATACGTTTTATTTATTCCGAAACAGTCCGAATCTCGTCTCGACACGTGCAAAAGCAGATAGTTCGCGATCCAAGAGTTTGTGAACTACGCAAAAAATTCGCAATAACATTCGGTTGCTGCTGCTGTTGGCTTCCCTAAAGGACCGACGATGCACGTGCCTTTGGCGCTGAACAAGCTTTCGCGGTTTCAATCGTATAGCGCGTGTTTTTAACCCTTTCAGTCGAGCCAATAACGTATTTCCCCCGAGGATACAGTAGTGTATACGCGCGAGTTCTCCAGAAATTCGAATCCTCGACTCTCAATATATTGCGCTAAGCCAAGAGACCGAATTTCGACGGGATATGCGAATCGGAAGCAGTGCGTACTTTTTTCTTAATACCTTAGTATTGAAATGCGGGGAATTTAAAAAAATAATTACTTCGCATTGAGAATCCGCTGTTTTACTCTCTAACGCCCTTCGCATCGACATTTCGCATGATTATATACACCTCGTTTAAAAAAAAAAAGCAGCTCGAACCACGTCGCAGTTCTCTAAATTAAAAGAGGAATCACGGAGGGGTTGAACTTCCCCGGACTTCGTGTACCACACCCGTGTCTCGGTACTCAGTCTCGTAGCTTAACATTCATTATAACGTCGCTGATGCAAAACGCTCGTCTCTTCGAATATTGTAGCGGCAGTTCACTTGCAACTTCCCGCGCGATGCGACGCATCGCTACATAATCCTGAAGACAAGTAGATCATTTGCCGAGAAGCAATACACGAGGAGGAGAAGGAGAGGATAGGGAGATGAGGCAAGAAAAGCTGCGCAAGAAAATCGAAGCGAAACTCTGCCGTCAACGAACATCCTTTACCAGTCGTCGCCAACAGTACTGCCGCCACATGATTACTCGCCGTTCGCCGAGCTCGTTACAGTAATTGCGAAACTGCCGCTGCTGCAGCCCCTTATAGAGCTCTCAAGCTTGCGCTCGCGGGGAGCTTTCAATGGAACGCGCGCTGGCAGGAGCCTCGTAGCGACAAATAAAAATATTTTTATGGAATTTTAATTTCGCATAATTTTGAGTAGCGAGTGCCAAGGGAGAGAGAGAGAGATGGAGGGAGGCGTAACGAGATGGAGGATTTACGAGGGGCGCATAACTCAACGGGCCGTGAACGATGAAGCACTTGCACATGTATATATACCTATACTGGTAAGGTTGCTTATACCGCTGCTTCATTCATGACGCGGAGCATTTTTTTTTTCTCTCTATCACGCGACGAGTGACTTCCACGAGTAGGCGCGATTCTCGACGAGTGAGCCTTTTTTTTTTCGTAGGCGAGCACTACGCTATAGCTTGCACATACTTAGGCATCGTTATTCTATCCAATTGCATTACAACCAACTGTGGATAAATGTGTATGCGTGAGTTTTTCAAACTCGCTGGGAAATTATTTTTAATTAGCATTTTTATGTAATTTTCGAAAAACACACATGCAAAGCTTTAGGGAGATTTCAATGTAACCCTGTGTTTTTTTGCGCTGTACTTGATAAAGAATATAAAAACGACACTCATATATACCTACTCTCTCTCTCTCTCTCTGTGGTTCGCGAATCGATGTTTCGGACCGTATACTCGAATCCGCTTATCCGGTTACGTGGCAAGTTTTCACACTCGGTAAACCACGACTCGTAAACCTCACTCTTATCTCCAGTATCAATCGTTTCTATTTTTAATTCAGCCTCAATTCACAAAAGCCCAAGCTAAAATCTCGTCGAAAATTCGAGATCAACTTTCGCGCGGGAAACAAGTCTGATGCTAAACACATTAGAGGTGAAGTGCGTGTCTATATATAACGCGGCACATTCGGACGCGAAAAAAAGTTCGTATAAGAAGACCACGAACTGCGCGCGCGCGCAGCTCAAAGTTAACTTTTTAAGCGGCTTTGAATACGAACTGCCTCCTTCCTCTCTCTCTCTCTCTCTCTCTCTCGGCAGCTGTATCTAGCAACGAACTTTCGAACAATACCCACAGCGAGCGCCAGATTGTACTGTATACTCGTAGCAGCACACACTGACGGCTTTTTCAAAGTACACTATAGTTGTCTCTGTACAGCTAATACTTTCGCGCGTTCTCTGTCGTGGCATTGGAAGGGCTTCCAAGGAGAATTTCTCTACAATTACTCGCGCGTTAAATTTAAATCCGCGAGTGAGGGAAAGAGCTTTTTATATCTAATCGCTTCACGCTCTAATTGAGGGATCGATTTAGCCACGCTCGTATTATAGTGTCGGCTCTTCTATTAAAGATCTCGAGACAGGCCATTAACGTCGAATTAAATTTCGGCTGCCGCATTCAGAGACGCGCTAATCGTTGGGGGAAAAAATACTCTCTGTGCAGTTTAGCTTTATTTCGTATCAGTCGGATTATCCCAACGAAAGCATCTATTTATTTCAATTACCTCATCTAAAAGCAACGCTATAGATTTTGCGGAAACGTTGTGAATAGGCTTCACGCGAAATCACTCGAGACCGATAGATATAGACAAAGGAGCAAATAGGTATTCCACCAAGCGAGGCTCAAAGCGTCCGAAATAGCCGAAATTGCACATCAGTATATAGTAGCGAACGAAAGGGCGCAAAGGCATAGGTAGAGTGAGAGAGCAGAGATTCTCTCTCGCTTCGTTCAACCAGCAACCCTCATCGCGTGTCTATAGAACACACGTATACGTAGAGAGACACATCAGAGCGAGAAACAGATCAATCAAGTTGATCGACGAGACCCGCAGTCGAGCGAAGATTTCCCCCTTTCGCTTGGATTCTCAACACCGCTGGTAATCGCGATTTGATGGAATCTTGAATTCGGGGGTGATATTTTACAGGCACACACGTATATACCGCACACGCAGCCCTTTCATTCTCCACTGCGGCGACGAGCAATTCCCTAACGGAAATGTCAGCGCTAAACGTAGCGCCGCAGAAAAGCTGCTTTCTCTCTCGCGCGCGCGAACGTTTAATGCGCAGCTGCCGTTGGCCATTTCCTGAAACTTTGACCCGCTCGTGGTCACACGCTGATGCACGCTCGCCTGGAAATTGTTTTCTAACGCGATTTCGGATCTATTATCTGTTTACGTGTCCCGCATGATGTATACGGCGCATATATACACCTTCGTATATAGTATTGATCGAAGTGTATTTCCCGGGTCGAGTTTTTATACATGGTTGCAAATTTATATACCGAGCGTGATTGAATGCGCGAGTCGCCTCTGGCACCGGTGCGTATTGTATTTATTTACAATCAACGGCTTCGAGCTCTTTATATACGAGGCACAACTCGCCGCAAATCACATTTAAAACAAACGAAAATAAAGCTGCGAGTGTATACACCCACGCTTTTGCGTTAATCCGTTTCGCATTACCGTCTACACGCTCTGTAAACATAATCCTGGCGCCGATTTAAAAGCCAGTATAAAACTTTAAAACCTTCCTATGCAGCCACGTGATCGTAGAGTGTGTGTGTATATATACTATATATACAGTCGCATTTGAACGAGCCATAAATCGAGTCGAGAACTACAGACGCATTTATACGTAACATGCTCGCGAATCCAATTCGCGGGTATTAATTGCACTCGCAAGCTCTCTCACAGCTTCGTATAACACAGAGGTAGCGACGCAATCGATAATATTTTCGAGCTCTCGGCTGCCGCGCTTATATGCTGGAAAGAGTAATTCACGTCAGCCGTGGAATTTCATAATTTTCAGTGCGCGCAAGCTCGAGCGTCGTCGTCCCACGCTCGCTTTAAATAATAAAATGTTTCATTATAGTTTTGAAAAATTTATGCGAGCTTGCGAGCCGCACAGCGGCTATTCGAACAATTCTTCATTAAACCATATAATTTTCCCCTGCTTATGATCCGCGATATTTCGTTGTTTATTATAGCGGCTAACGACGAGCTTGTGGATACATGCAGTCGAGCAGTTGAACGCGAATACTTTTACCCTTGTGTATTGGTTTGCTGGTTTTTAAATGTTCTGAATTATACGATGAGAAATATTATCGCGCATACTTTATATACAAGTCACTTCTGACGGTCCGCCGATGGGGTGAATTCCACAATTTTATTTTTAAAAAAAGAATAAAAAAAAGTTCGCGTTTGTACCGAGAAATTCCGTAGTTGAAAACGGGTGAATATGCAATAGGAAAAATACTCACGCCTTTAAGCGTTCGCCGACCATTCGCGCCGTGTTTATCGATGTCACGCTCTGGAAATTCTCCGAGTAAAGTAATTTTCTTCCGACAAGCAATGGATTACTTCCGGAAGCTTGCACTTCGATCGCAACCTTTTACGACTCGTAACTTTTCGATGGAAGCTCTCGCGCTATCAATTCATGCAACAATCGAAATATCCCGCATAATATATATAGACTCGTGTATTTACGCTGAATTCTGCGGTTCGCAGCTTCCATCAAAGGGCGTGTGGATCGCGATTCGCTATTCAAGATCGAATAGCAGTTGTGTTGAGCGATCATGAATAGATATAATGCAAGAGCCCGTTGATATGAGCGTTGCGCTTGCTGGGTTATTAGCTAATACAACGAGTCATTTAATGATATTAGGTACGGCTATGTACCCTATGCTCGTGGAAATAATATCAGCTGCATAGAAATTCTCGAGCCCATTGATCGACTCGATTGCTTCGTAATGGACGTGTTAAAACGAAACGCGTTGATTCAACGGGGCAGCTTATAATAATTATGCTTGTGTTGGAAAGAACAAAGCCGCATTTCGTATTTTCTCTTTTCTAATTTTTTTTTTTTTTTTTTTGGCAGTTGAAAAGCTTTTGATTAAAGCATGTATACTCAACGTTTTGCAACGAGAAATCAAATCAGTCGTCGAATTCCCGATAAAAGGTGAATTCGTAAACTGCCGTCCATTGAGAAAAGGGCAGCATCCGAAACAGTGCAACCGAGAGGTAAATTACCAGCCGTCCCATAGCGAAGCACTCGGAGAACTAATTCGACGATTTAGCCCCGATTGGAGAGATACCCCACTGTTCGAGAAAGTATTGAACTAGAGCTGGATCGCCTGAGAAATCACGGAGGATCCTTTTTTCCCCGGACAAACTCGCCAAGCCATTATCGCTGGCCCTTTCATTAGACTCAGCTCATTAATCTTGGTCTCCTCAATTCTCCCCTTACGCCTGCCGACCGATCAGTCTGCAGTTGCACTCTGCATCCAAATGCCATTTACGATCCGCTTTCTTCTCCAGCATCAGATTCATTCCCTTCTCATTGTTATACCTCTTCTCTCTTTCTTTTTTTTTCTTCAGTGAAGCCAATCGGCCACTAATACGCAAATTAGGCATATGCCTTTCGCCGTGTAAATTATTCCAGAACTATTTTCTCTTTCTTGAAAAGAAAGACTAGCCAAAAGTGCACAGCCGACTAAGCCCCGAAAAAAAAGTAAGCTTGACGAGGAAAATCACTCGTTGTTTGGAGGCTTAGCCGAAAGTCCTCCTGGGAAAATTTTGTGGCTGCGACTCTCGAAATCGGGCTCCTCGATCTCCTCTCTCCGGCCGCATTTTTGTGGCTGCCGCGAAAAACAAACTCAGCGGGTGGTTTTGTGTGCTGCTGCTGGTCATTTGAAAGTCTAATGCGATAGCCGGCCGCACGCGCGGCGACGCTTTCGTGTAAAATTAACAACGGAAACTGTATATCCAACCGCGAAATTTGCATGAAAGTAAGAGCCTGAGCTACTCCGGATCTCATAGATTGAATACAGAGATAGGTGATTTTTGACGCGTGTATTATCGTCGCTGTTAAATTTTAGCTATGTATATGCTGCAAGCCTTATGGATGGAGAAAATTTTCAATTTGAAGTTATCGATCGCTCGAATGAATATTGTCACATTTTGTTGCGAGTAATTATATCATTGATTTAAAATTATTTCTCTCGGCTATTTTTCAGCGTATCCCCTTGAACAATATCGCGTTTCACGAGAACGAGAAATTATTGCTTCGGATTTTTTTTTTTTTTTTTTTAAGTGGCATTTCGAACTCGAAAGTTCATCGCCTCATCTACGCAAGCCTTCCACGTATCCCTATTTTGTGCTAACCCTCAAAGTCCGCTTTTACATTGTCCTCCCACCTGCGTCTAGGTCTACCTAGAGGTCGCGACGTATTTGGCTTTCCTTTCATTATACGCGCTGCCGTGCGATCATTTCCCATTCTTGCAACGTGCCCTGCCCATCTTAGTCTTCGCGATTTAATTATTCTGTTTATATTCGGTGACGCGTATAAGTTATGTAGCTCGTCGTTGTGCAGTTTCCTCCACTCCCCGGTTTCCTCATCTTTCTTTGGCCCGTATATTTTTCGCAGAACTTTATTTTCGAACACCCTAAAACGGTTTTCTTCCGCTTTAGTGAGCGCCCAAGTTTCGCATCCGTACAAGATTACCGGCATTATTATAGTCCTATATATCCTNGTATCCTAATTTTTGCATTTTTAGACAGCAGTTTTAATTTTGGGGCAGTTGTCATCGCTCCCGCATTCTCCACGACAGCAGGATTTTTGTAATGTGTGCTAAGAGAAATAGATTATAGACATAGTTAGGTATGAAGAGAGAGTGAAATAAGAAATATTGTTGAGTGTTCGTTGTTGTGGTGCTTGCGTAGCGTTTCTAGATGAATGCGTTCGATCGCCAGTGCGGGTTAATCACACCCACGCCCGGGCCTATCGGCTGTCCGCGGCTGCTTATTCGATTTATTCGCAGCTAACCTCTTTCTCAGGGGCCGTTCCTCTATCCGCAACCTGAGGACGCGCTGTGTAGTGGTGATAGGCACCCACCCGTCCGCTCTGGACGCACAGTTATTGCTTCGGATTACAAAGCGAAAATAGTATTTAATCGTAGCATCATCGTTGTGAATTCCCAGCATCGGTAAAGCGAAAAACAAAAAATGATAAACTCGAATCCGATCGAATGCCATCCCTGTTTTATCCAGAAATACTTGCGCATACCATCGGTAAGTCTCGCCGGAATGTATCAGTTTTATTTTATTTTTCTTCGATCATCATACTCATACCCTGAATAATATAGCAGATTCCTTTCACCTCTGCGGTTTATCGGCATACAGTATCTTCCATATTTTGCTCGTGACTATAATTATTATACGTATAATAACGTATAATAATATAATTAATTAATTTAACCAATTATCCCACGGAAAATATTGCCAAATACAATACAACGATTATAACCGAATCCAGTAATCAAACCAGCAGCACTTTATCACTCGGCGATGACTTTTCGAAAAAGCTCGCTCTTGTTCGGCCCTCGATTAAATTTCGCGCGCTCGCCTCTATACCGCACGCATATATACCTATATCCTACATCTCCGGTGCCGTCAAGCGCAGGAGCTTCGAATAAACAATAAAATCACGGCGCGCACACTAGTGCGTGCCCATACACATACAGTCTGCAACTACGGCGAAAGATAAATTATATATAGGTATAGTATTTGCAAACAGAAGAAACACACACATGGAGGCCGAGATAGAGTAGAGTGAGCTTCGAGAGGTCTGCAAGCTCGAATATGAGGGTCCGGCCGGCGCAGTAATTCGCTTTCCATATCACGCAAATTGCCTGTCTCCGAGATGAACAATTTCCTCTCCCAGCCAGCTAACCGAATTTAGACAAACGAGAATACCAATCCCTGCGCCGACGCCCGTTACGCTCGAACTCTAGCTTCTCTCACTCTATACACATATACTACAGCCGTACACACGTATTCGTATTTGTGCTTGTGCGTCTCGCAGCGCAGTGCTTAATAGGCGCAAAGCTATGGGACATTAATGAATTTTGACCGTAGGTATGTTTATCTATGCGTAATTATATAATCATTGCGAGTTTACCTCGAAACTCGTTGGCAATTTTCGATAATGAATTTTGCTTACCCGTCGATAACGAGCTTTCGACCCTGTAACAGAGTTTTCCCGCGACACTTCGTTAAGTTCGTGAGTTTATTTTTGGAACAAGTCAACGAGCATATACCAGAGAAAAAATTCTGAAACATCATGCAAATGAACGTCAGAACAACGGACAAGGCTCACAGGCTTTGGGAAATGATGATTACCAGCGCAGCGGCTATGCTGCACTTGACGAGTGACGTTATTATACCTCCCTCATCAAACGCTTAATCACCTGCACACGTGCAGACTATGTATATAGAGATAGCGTACCGCGAGCCTTTGTCGCGTTTGAATATCGCGTTTTATAGAAGAGCAGTACACCTTTCGCGTCGTATATATGTTAACCGCCTTGTTCAACGTTGTTCGAATCAATCATGCGAGAATAGCTAGAAAGAAAGACAGCTACGCTCGTTTTTTCATCCCTTTCTCGTTGCGCGTGTAATTACCGGTCGCGGGCAATTCAGTTTTAATTAAATTCTGCTCGTTCGGTATATACAGTACAGCTTCCACAAGTTCTCAAACTCTTTTGTTTCTCTCGCGCTGGTTCAATTAACCCGATCCGAGTCTATCGCGCAAACAACTTTTCCCTTCGAGTGTGTGCGTGCAGCGGATACAGGTAGGTATAATTAAAAACTCGGTATATACATCGCGTCTATTATCTTTATACAGCTTCATCGGTATAATAAAAGCTCTTTCGTGGCTGAGTTAGCGCGGGAATCTCGATGCGTCTTTTTGAACGACGAGAGGAGAAATAAACTTACCCCCGCGTGCAAGAGTTTACGGTAATCGCGATGTCGGCTTCTCCGCCCAAGGCTACTCACGGCTTGTATATACCGTAAACGCCGCGAGCGATTTCTCTGAAATGCTTATTTCTCGGGGGGGGGGGGGGGGGGGGGGGTAATGGTCTACTTGCGCCACAACGAACAAAGTGCGCGCGTTGGTGTTTTTCCGCGTAAAACGCTGGGAGATTCGAGTTTAAACAATGCGCTTGTGTAATACGCTGCATGAATATATACAAAGTTTCCGGAGTTGGTTATATGATCGGCTTGTTTTATGCCAAAGGGAAGCAAAGCTCATTACCGTATGGATGAAAGGCGAAAGCTCACAATAAGCTACATAGCTTTGGAGAATAATAGTAGACCGGCGTGTCCGAGACTAGCTATAACTTTACTGATGGACGTACTTGTAGCCGATAATCTACCTGCAGCAGCGGATAAAAAAATTAGATGGAAAATTCCATAGTCATTCAAACGCCTATATAGGTATACTTAACAAGCCGGAGAGAATAACGCCAGACGGTATAGAAGACAGAGGGAGAATAAAAGAACACGTCGTCGCGGCGCCGGATTTGAAAGCGCGCACTCGACGGGATCACGACGGGGGAATGACGACGCGTATACGCCAAGAGAGAGAAAGAGCGCAGTGGAAATCCCAAGCCTTGAAATTTGCCCGATGCGCGGGGGATTTTCAAAAGCTTCGCGCTGCCGAGGAATCTAATTCTGTGAGTATAATCGGAGAAAAAATTGACGCTGCTACACACGGTCTGTCGATGTGTTTCATATAGGTGCCGAAGTATCGGAAAAGGAATTTCCAAAGAAGAGTAGTGAAGATACACCTGTTGCATACGAAATTCGACGCGGCTTTCTGACGCTCGAAGCGCAAAACAGTAGCCTTGGCTGATCCGTCCTGTCGGCCCGTAAAAATAGAATCTCGACAGCCGACACACGTAAATGCGTACACAGAAAACGTAAATATATAGAAAGAAGAAAGGAGAGAGAGAGAGAGAGAGAGAGAGAGAGAGAAAAAGAGGAAGACAAGCCTGCTGTACAAAAGAAGAATAAGAAGAGAAGAAGGAAGGATAAGTCGTAGACGTCCGCTTCGTGGAATTGAGCTACTTCTTTCGTGAACGATGCACCCTACGTGACTGCAACTTCTGCCATATTTCGCACAAGGCGGGGATCAGACGAGGCGCGTACACACATAGACTCTAAAAAGGGGAAATGGAAAGGGAGGACCAAAGCCTGAGGGGGGGGGGGGAGGGGGGACTTCATGCCCTCCATAAATTGCCGCCCCGGAAATCGACGCTCCTTTCTCGCGCCCAAAGCCAGAAACAAAAAGCTTCCCCTCGCTCTGTGTTTTCTTCTACACATAACACATCACTCTCGTATAGCGAGTCGTTTTTCAGCTTCTAAAATCTTTGGACGAGTCTCATCTCAAAACTACAGTTTTCTTTCTTTCAATTACGTCGCCCGATTGAATATATATTTCAGTCAGGAGATACTAGTGCAGGCTAATATCGGCTAAATGGCTTGTAAAATTTTGCGTCGTTATTCCCTTTCTCTCGCCGAGCTACGGTATAATAAATCACGAGCAAGATTTTAGTAGGCACTACTCGCAGACGCGACGACTGTGGGACCCTCTCTCTCTCTCGCGTACGTGCGTCTCTTGCGTGAGCTTATTGCGTAAGAGGTCGAGATGGAGAAGTGTAGCCTGCAGTGTATACGTATACAGGGCTACTTCGCGTTTTACGCTGGAGATTTTATTAAAACGAATACCGTCGCATTGCGGAAAATCATCGGCCTTATGGCGTTGTTAAATCGGCTATTTTTCTTTTTTTTTTTTTAACGCTTTCGAGCGCGCGTTGACGGTTTAACATTTTTATCTTTTTTTTTTTTTATGTCCTCGCCGCTGTTAGACATCGGCGTTGGACTGGTTAATTTCTATACGTAGTTATATAAGCAGCTTGGACGTAGAGAAGTGAAATCCGGATTCGCTAATTATGAAAATTTCCAAGAATTGCAAATCCCGTAATCCCTCATCGCGCTGATTACAGAGGAAAAGGGATTAATTCACAATGATAAAACCATAATAAAAATCATCCCTACAATCGCGATTACAGCGTTAAACCCGCTTTTCCGATTATACGACTGTAGTCGCCCGAACGACGAAAATCATAAATCCGTCTCGAGTTGACTGGCGCAGGAGCAGCAACAGCCATGTACAATGATAAAAATAGTATAATACGCAAGACGGCTTTGCTTGCTTGCTTGTGGGAAAGAGAGAGAGAGAGAGAGAAAGCGTCATGAATGTTTAATGCCGTCGAGCGTAATTACGGGACTGCAGCAGTAGCAGCAGCCGCAGCGCATCATCGTGTCACACGCTGGAGGGAAACTCGCACAAAAGACGCTCGCGCGGAGTATATAGTAGCAGCAACGCACACCTGGCCACTTTTCGCTTCGCCTTGATTAACTCGAAAAATTCAAATGCGCGTGCCTTTCCTTCTCTCAGACGAGAGAGGAGACGTCGTCGTCGTCGTCATCGTGATATTGTTTTCTTTCCCCCCATAAAACTCTCCTTTCAGCTATACTCACACACACACACATACAGTCCGGTGTCTGAGCGCAGCGGGATCTCGACTACTGCTGCGTCGCAGACTGCCATATAAAAATCACTCGTCTCCGGCTTCTGTGATCCTGGCAACCGACGCAATAAAAATCCGTATACCAGGAAGGCGAGGGCGAAAAATCTACGAGACGAAGCGAGACTTTCTTATACACACCCGGGCAATTTCGGCGAGGCAGGCGACCTTTCCTTCAGGTGTGTTATACCTGTGCGCGCTGGCTTTTACGAGCGAGATCAACGTTAATTGCTGTCGCGGGCGTCTCGCGCACGAACGAGAAAATCACGTTCGTTCGCGGATATTATTATAACCGTTAAGCTTTGATTTCCTTCTTTTTTCAACGACTACTCTGAATATTAAACATCAACGAATTAGAGAAGACGAGTGATTGACGAAGAACGCTCGCGCGGCAGAATTTACGGCACAGCTCGAGCTTGAGAGAAAGACAGAGCGTTTGTGTTCCCAAGCTGCTCAGTTCTTCGGGTAGAGCTGAGGAGAGGATATTCCAATACTACATAGCAAATACGCGAAAACGCTTTACGTATGCGCGCGCGCGCCTGTACAAGGCAGCCGCCGACTCAGCTGAATCTCATTGCCAGGCGGACCAATTAAATGGCGCGCGAGCAATCTCGCGGACGTACATTTGGGTATAGGTATGCGCACAAGACTCTGTAGACGGGCAGATAGCTCTGTATACAAGCTCTGTATATACTGTGTGCGCCTCGGCTGCTTATTTCGTTTCGAAAGCTCATTCGAGAGGAGAGCGATGGTCTGTGGGAGAGTATAGTGTTTAGCGTACAAATTAGAATAAACGGCTCCGGCTTAAGTCTCGAGTAAATCGCTTGATTTACTCGCTGTCGTCGTTAGATTCATTATAATAGCCGAGAGAGAGAGGGAGAGGATGCCTGGCTATTGAGCGGAATTTTTTTCCTCGTGAAGCCTTACATAGACATATATAAAAAAAGCAAGCATCCATTAACGGGTTGTAGAATATGGGATTCATATATATACCTCGAATGTAATTAACGCGCAGAAAGAAAGTTTGGAAAAACCTGATGGTCGATTTTCAAAAGTGTCTAATTAAGTCCGACTTTTCTCAATTTTTCCTCGACGACGCGACGAGTCCAATTTGTCTCTCGTCGCAAGGATCGCGCGTAACTTAAAACCGAGGCCACTGCAACGCTCGAAAAGGCGCGAAAGAGAGAGAGAGAACTTTCGAGACGACTCTTTGTCTTCGTCGACCCGCACGACTACTGGAATTTCCAAGTGCGATGCCGTACTATATATGCGGCGCGTTTGCTTTAATCGGGGCTATAGTCTCTAGACTGAGAAAAGCCCGAGCTTAATATAAGTTGATGCGTTATATAGACTTATAGGAAGATTCATCGGAGTCTAATTGCGCCTTGTAGAATATATACCGTCGCGGTAAAACCGATCGCTCAGCTCTTATAGCGACGTTATTATTAACAAGGACTAACATTTTTCTCTCTCCCTCTCGACCTCCGATTTCCTCTCCAGTAATGATTTTCCCGCCCTGACTCTACGGCACGAGGTCTCGAATTTCCCGCGGCGACTTTTCTACCTTCGGTGATTATTCGTTTATATTCCCGGCTTTTTCCGCGTACAGTAAGAGCCGCAAATCGTCGCGCAGAGCTAAATAACGACTTGTAATCTAACGACTTCGTTTCGCGTCCTTGTGGTTATCCCGTCGAGCTTGCATAAGAACGGAAGGTAAAAAATGAATTTAAACATTCGTGTACGCGCTCGCTCTCAACACAACGAAATAAGAAACGTTTCTCTTCTTATATACTTTCGAATGCAACTGTACGGCAGAAAATACACAGTGGCAGTAGACTCTCGCGCGACACGGAGGGTTAAAGATTGACATTTGATGAGGCTCACACGCCCTCGGGCTATTCCGCCGTCTCTTTAACTCTCTTTTTTTTCCGGTTTCCTTCGCGACTCGAAGCTCTCCTCCCACGGCAATCGGCTTGAGTGCGACGTCGATGCCAAGCAGTCGATATACACAAACTCAGTTTTCTTTATACCTTTCTCGCGGTGCATAAAAGTTTCGAGCTTTACTGTCTCGTTCTTCGATTACTGCTTCGTTTGTATCTTATAACAAAGCATACTCTCACACTCGATCCATTTCGTTAAGTATATAAACCCAAGTGCTGCAAAGCGCCTCGAGGGAAGGCAAAGCTGAAGCGCGAGAAACTTCGCAGCGTGAAAATCTCCTCGCCGAAAAAGGAAGCTCGCAAACGGCAACTATGGAGGAAAATAAAGTTAACTCGAGAAAAATCAAGCCAACGTTCTATATACATACCGTAAACGGGAGCGTATTGTTCAACGCGAGCTCGTGTGTGTGTGCGCAGTGCTTTGCCTATATGCTTATTTATGGGGAAGCGATTCGAATGCCGCGCGCGCGCGCGGCGCGTAAGTGACTTTCTGGAACTTCTCCAAGCCCTTTCTCGGTAGCGGGGATTTCATGGGCCGCGAAAATCGTCTCGAGTTCAAGTCTCTATACTCTCTATGTTCTCTACCAACGAACCCGCCCCGAGAGATTCTTCCTCCGCTGTGCGCATCTTTTTAAACTTGCTCTCCCGGTTTTTCCAGTTGATTCCGTTTTCTGCTTCGAGGCCTTGCCGCCGGGCTGAATTTTCGAGGTGTATCGTTTGGTTTTAGAATCTATACGATACATCGCAGGTCAAATTATTTTGTACTAGAATTGACAGAGCGCTCGCATATTTTTTTACTCGACTGTTACGGGTATCTTGCTCATGAAAATCTTAGATTTTGAATTATCAAATTGCAGCTCAGTCAAGCCAAAGCCTCCGAGCTGGGAGAAGCTCCCCACTCCTCGCTTGCGATCAACCGTCATCGAGGGTATAAAAGGAGGCCAGATCCGGCAGTCCAGCTCAGTCGTCTCTGAATCTGCAAGCTGGGAGAAGCTCCCCACTCTTCCCTCGCGATCAACCGTCATCGAGGGTATAAAAGGAGGCCAGATCCGGTAGTCCAGCTCAGTCGTCTCTGAATCTGCAAGCTGGGAGCTTCGCGATCAACCGTCATCGGGGGTATAAAAGGAGTCCAGATCCGGCAGTCCAGCTTAGTCAAGCCAGGGCCTTCGAGCTGGGAGGAGCTCCCCACTCCTCGCTTGCGATCAACCGTCATCGAGGGTATAAAAGGAGACCAGATCCAACAGTCAGTTCAGTCGGCTCTTGGACTTCGCGAGGTTCCAGATGGTTTCAGCTTCTCCTTTACCGAAGCTAAGTTTCCTAATCCATTATATAACACCATTTTCCCCCCATATCCTTAGACCGATGGTTTGATGAACCAACACATTCCAAAATGCAATTGTCAGGCTGCACTGAGGCTTTCTATGAGGTTCATGCTGGGCTTTTCTTTTTGGCAATGGGGTTCAGCTACCATAGGTTGTCGCGCTTCGGCGTGGATTTAAAAGCCCTATACAGGGGTCGTTCCTCGTCATTTTGATTAGCTACAGGTCGCCTCGGATGATCGCCTCTCTTGACGTTGCTTTGCTTTGCTTTTCTAATCTTAATTTAGAGTCATTTTTCTTTTTCTTATACTTATGTTGGTTTATCATTCCATTTGTCAATTCTAGAAAATCAGTTCCCCCATGTGAATATTTAACAAACTAACAATGAATTCTCATATATGGCCCTGAATTTTTTTCAGATAAGGTTCTTCCTTCTACCTGCTGACGATCAACCGTTATCGAGAGGGTAAATAAGGATTCTCGTACAAGTCTTTTAAAAAAAGTAAGCAGCGCTGAGGCAACATGTATAAGTACAAGTGGCTCATTGATTATTATTACATATTCTTTACTCTATATTATATAAATATATATTTGTTATTTACATTAATACATATAAAATCAATTGCTATCATATCGTTGGGATTAATGTCTGATTTTCTTACAGATCTCGACGTCAATAATTATTTATATTATTCAGATTTATATAATATTCCCCAAATATGATTATAAATACTGTCGACAGTATAGTTTTTATTTTGTTTCAGTGTTCCATTATTGTATTATATTTTATTTAATGTCTACCTAAGTATAACCATGAATACTGTCCATATATTTTTCTTTTTGTTTATATTTCTCATTTATTATATTTTATTTAATGTTTGCATGCCCAATGAAATTATATTATTCTGCCTATAACCATGCATACTGTACTGTATTTTATTTAATGTTTGCATGCCTATTTTGATACTTTTCCATTATTTATGTAAACTATATGTATATCTTAAATCTGTTATTCATTAGGTACTTGAAGAAGACTACCACCGTTGGAGGGCGTCCTCGGGAGGAGGGCGCCCATTAGGGAAAGTCTCGAAGAGGATGTATTTTAAACTGTTCTCTGCTTGATTTTTTCTGATGGGCGTCCTTCGGATCAGCAATAAACCAGCTGGTTTGAATACAACAATCTATTAACTTACTTGAGTCTGTGGAATCCAAAAGAAGAAATAAATTGATAGAGAATCATGAAGTGAACAACTTTCTAGGCCCGGTAGAGCCAACATATATAGGAAATTTCAACATTTTTCGTAACAAAAATACTATTGCAATTAATTCGCGGAGTGTTGCACACCTTGTGCTCTTCGAATGGCGGACCAGCTTTGAAATTCAACGTTGGGAAATCATTTGTACGACGAAATGCATTTCCTTTATTTGATAATGAATGAAATACGATCCCTCTCTCGGAGCTGAGAAATAAACCAGACAAAATGGCCCTTTTTAGCGCATTGTTGTTTGCTACTCGTTATGCTGTGAATATAGAACAGGAAGGAAGTATTCATTCCCTCTATTTTATTCGGCGACAAGCAATATTTCAGCACTCGGGCTTATACATACGTAAACGATTACTGGGGCGTACATTTTCTTTTCAATGCTTGGCGCTATAACTGTTCGGATTAGCTGGTTCGTGCTGTTGGCTCACTAAGAAATATACACGCGCAAACTTTGGTGCAGCTTGTTAACTGAAATCGAAAAACTGTAGGACAACACGAAAAAACTAGCTCATTTCTTTTACACGTATAGAGAAATGCTATTATTTGAAATTTTTGTCAAAATGAAGAACAATTCCAGACCTGCTTGAATTTTTCATTTAATTGCGAATGTATGAACAAGTTCGTTATAATTTAACCAGTGATTCAACCGAAAATTGAATAATCCATATTTTCTTTGGTGTAAATTAACAATTAAATTCCTTGCTGCATGTTCTCGTTTAACATGCATAGAGTACAGGTAATTCATTATTCGTTCAGCTTCATAATTACTTCTATAAAATCACAACTTTCCTTTCAATTCAGGGCTCGCAAAATCTTACAGCAAATCCTTCTATTAATCGTCAAAGGGCTAAGTTTAATCCCAGCTTCAACGCGTGTAAACATCTCCTTTCAGTTCATTGGTCCAGAGTGTATAACCAGATGTTGCAAATTAAAGTCTGACCTATTTAAATCCTGCGACCTTATAAACCTACTTCACTCGAGGTAATTCAAGATACAAGTGTATGGGACAAGACTATTATCAAGGGTTTAAATAAACTATAAAAACTATTGCCGATCTTGAGTCAAAACTTTATTTATCAAGCCTAACAAAAAAAGGTCCTTCTTGCACGACCTCTTGCTCTGTCGAGTCGCCGCTGCCAACTGACGTAACGCGCATTAGCCGCCGCCGAAAACTCGGGCCCGCTGAAACAAAGGGCTTTCCCGAAGACCACCGAAGGGACTTCGAAACAGTGCGAACGCTCCTCTATATCTATATCTACGAGTGCAGTCATATTCCCCGTGCAAACGCCTCCCACCACTCAACCACTGACCTGGCCGTCACAGATCAGCCCATCGGCTTCTCTGCACCGTTTTGATCTTCACAACTGCGGAGTAAAACTCCCTATGTGAGATCTGTCAGTCTAGGAGCGATTAAAAATCACTCCTAACCGTGTTGGCCTGACTTCACGAAAAGCACCACCAATTCGCACTCATATGGTTCAAATGGCTGGGAAACGTTTGCTGAACTATTGCAAAATGAATAAATAAACATTCATAAAAATCAACGCGTCGCACTTGCTCTTTTCCCTGACTACCCTTCGTTACGTCTGGAACAACAAGGAAGATCTAATTTTATTACGTTTATCGAAGCTAAATAACGATGGTAATTGAAATTCTTCGACAAATTGCTTGAAAATTTCAACAAGATTCTATGAAGCATCAAGGGAAGTAATCAACTCTGCGTAATCAGTCAAGAGTTTCCAAGAATCCTCTCTATGCTCAACTCGATTCTCCTCTTCGTTGATATCAAATTGCAGATTCAATGTACATTCTTGATAAAATTATGATAAAAACAACGAGATCCAAAATAATCGTCGACAGAATAAATCGCAAGAAAGTGCAGCTTGCCGAATAGAGCGCTAAACGCGCGAGAACTTTTATTCCCTGGCAAAATATGTTGGCCGTAAAAGCGCGCCGTTCTCGCGCGCCCCGAAAATATTCACCCCCCCGACAACATTCAATTCAGACGAAAACGCGCGTGCACATACCATTATATATACGTGCCCGAGCAGCAGCGCGTGTTTAGTTCCCCGAAATATTCCCCCTCATTTCCAGCGCGTTCGGTTATCGCCGACAGCCGCCAAGACGCTGCTGTTCGCGCTAGCGCGCGAATAATTCGCGAAATATAAACCCTCTTGCGCAAAGGCGGCAAGCCGTAAAACTTAACGCTTATCGGCGAGCGGTTTGCTTCGATGACAAACGAAGCTCTTTCTCTCTCTCCGGCCGGTGGCTGAATTCGAAATGCGCCAAACCGCGCCGGATGTGCTTTATCGCGCGTTACAAATTCGAAGCGTATGGTTTACACGATAACTGAGTTTTTCGAGCTATAAGCTCGCATTTGTGCTTTGATATTCGGAGGTTGAATCTTATCGCCAGCGTTGATTCAATGTAAACGCTGGATTTGTCTTGTTGTTGGGCAACTATTATACGAAGGAGTCTTGCTGTGTATTAGTTTTCGAGTTGTTGTGCTTGTTTGCGATCGCTGACGACGATCCCGTCGTGTATATACATAGTTTAAGCGTAAACATCGGCGTGTTTGACGTCGTTCATGTTTAAGTGTTGATTTACAAATGTTTGCATCGGGTGCATCGATTGTTGATCATTATTGAGTTTCAAAAATATATTCGCTACTCTTGTTAATAATAAGCTATATTCAGTGGCTCGTATAATGACGAAGTGTATATTGACATTTTTTTCACTGAATTCAATTACTACGTTAAAACTCGCGGAAGCACTTAATTGCATCCATAGCGAGAACTAATTGGTCCATAAAATTATCGAAGATGATCAATGGTTGGCTCGAAAGCTCTTCGAAACTTTGTACGGCGAGCCAATATTTCTTTGGCCTTCTTTACTGTTCTTTGTATCCATTCTGAACGCCTTTCGAGAAATAGTATAATATTGCAAACGCTGCCTTTGATATCGACTTAATTAATTAGCTAACTATATACATCGGTAACATTCAATATCCGTCCTATATACACAGTTGGGCTTCTCCGCAACGAAAAACTAAAAATACCTCACCGCAGAGCTTACACAGTATAGGTAGGACGAAATTTGTCTCTTATATACCATATACCATACCCAGAGCAGCTATAGGAGTAGAGAAAGCGAGCAGTAACAGCAGCGGCGAAATTCCGGGTCTGGCTGCGCCTGTTCTCTGTTCGGAGTCGCGAACACGCGCTCAGCCGTTGTGATGTATGGCACCGAGCAGCTCGGAGCCGGCAACCGGTCGTCGTCGTCGTCGTCGTCGTCGTCGTCGTCGACGTCAAGCATCTCCAGCTGCCGCGGAAACTTAGAGGCGATTTACAGGCGGCTCGATAACCCCCTACGCTGCTGCTGCTGCTGCTGCTACCGCTTGATGAATGCGGCTTATCTCCCTCACGTGCGCGCGAGGCTTGGTCCGTTATATATACACGTATATATAGCTACACACCGGCTGCACCGGCTGTCAGCCGCTTCTTAGCTGATTTAGTCGCTCCTGACGCTCTCTACGGTTATAATACGCTTTTACGGCTGTACTTTTTACGCCTTGCGCTTTATATATAGCTGTATACGATAAGAGTATCGATCCACCCAAGAAAACTCCCAGCTCGATCAGTAGATCACTGCCGGCTGTGGTAAGACCGAGCGAAAGTGAAAAACGAGCGGCGAGAGAGAAAGCTTCGTCAGTCAGCTCTCGCAGGTACCGAAAATCCTGACAAGTCGGCCCGTCGCGAGCTCTATCAGTCCTCTCTCTCTCTCTGGTGCCGGGCGTCATTCCCGTGGGACTATGAGCTCGCGCTCGCTGTACGCCGTGCGCCGGCATTTATTATTTCGCGCGAGCGCGCGCAGGTCTGCGTATATATATATATATATATATACGTGTGCATCCGATATATGAAGTGCCGAGAGCGAATTTACGCCCGGCCTCTTTGGGAGGCGCGTCTCTCGGAAAATAAAACACCTGTATGTGTGTATTTATATATGACTTATTCACGGCCAGCGTCCAGTTATCTAACTTCCGTCTTTCTCCTTCTCTTCTAAAAACTGGAAAAGTTCATCGCTTTAGCTGAAAAGGTACTTTGCGCTTACCGAGTTATGAAGCTCCTTATATATCTATACGCATATCATTCGACGTGTGCGTAAGTGATCCTGCGATGCACGTGATTCCCCCGTCGATTTTATTACACACGTCCTGAATCCTTTTGAATAAGAAATACACCCTACAGCCGTACAATATACGCTGTGTGATGCTCTGAAGCTTGTCTCACTCTCTCTCTCCCTTGCTCGTGTTTCTCCGTCGCGCTTTCATCGAACGAGTGTACAACGGAGTGGGAGGACTGATTCGCTTTGAAATATAAACGAGCCCGAGATGTAGCGCGTCTAGCTCTCCCTGTCTCTTGTAAATCACGATCGTGCTTTGCAGTAGGAGACGCTTGATGCTTCTCTTCTTTGAGAACTCATTGGGTAAGCCTTGTGTTGCGAGGATATCGTGGAATACGACGAAACGTATACAATGTATTTGATACGAGTCAGTTTTAATCGGGACGAAAGTAGTCGATTGAAAGTTTTCTCATTCAGTCTATTGTTCGCAAATAGGATTCTTCTTCGATATTCCCGCAGGAGGAGAGAGAGAGAGAGAGAGAGACAGAGACGTATAAAACACTCGAGTGGAATCCAATGGAAACAATTAGTTGAAAAGTAGATAATTACTGGGTAAGAGGACCGCAAATATTTAAGAGCTAATATCTTGATTCCTCAGCCATGGCCATAATAGCGGTGCGAGAGGATGATAATGACTTTCCGAAAATGGGTCAATTGAAAGCGTTCCTTTTTCAGCGCGTTGTGCCGAGACGGACAATTATATATGCGCCACGGAAAAGTTCTCCCCGAGTTTCCTTGGTTATTACGGCGACTCTCTCTTTCTCTCTCTCTCTCTCTCTCTCTCTCTCTTTCGTCTCAGAGCATCGTCGTCATCTCGTTCGGATATCTCGTGGCCGCGTAAAAACTTTAACGATCATTATATCAAAGTTTTCCCAACGTAATCTTTGCCCTCTTTATTCTCCGCTCAGATCTCGTTATCGAGTTCGCGCTTGGCGTAGCTCCGTCATTGTTCGCGTCTCTATTTGTTTGCAAATGATAACGATGATAAACATAAAGCCACATCAGTAGCTTTATAATGAGAATAATACGCGGCTGGCTTTTCGAAAGAAGAAATACTTACTATATATAGGTATAGCTATCACAAGCAAAGCGAAACACCGGCACTTTGAACATCGGCTCGCGGTACAGGCTCAAAAGTGCAAAGGCTATACCTATATATGTATACACGCACAGCGTGTCCGCCTCTATATCCATCTGAAATACCGACGACGTCGGCGGCGGCAACCGCGGTGGGCTTTGACTCTATATAAGCTACAGGAACGTTCGAGAGAGCGGCGATGATAATTAACATTCCTTTCGCGAGGCTCGCCTTATACAACATGCGCCGCTCTTTGCAGCAATGCCGCGCCGTGTAGTTGGCATACTAAAGCGCGCCTCGGACTACCTACTACTGCGGTGCTGCGCTGCGACATTCAGCTCTGGAAAGTGTAAGTATATATAGCCTATACGCAGGGGCAAATTGCCCCGTGCGCGCATGCCACTATACAGGTATCCGCGCGCGCGTTTCGAGACGCCGCTGTGCTGAATTATACCGGCTGATGGATTAATAATGCGGGAGTTTCCCGCGTATCGTCAAAGTGCCGCCGTTGCTGAAGCTTCGTGTCGGCGATATAATTGATTCGCGTATTTGTGGTGGGGATAACGAAAACCGATGACGAGGAGAACCAAGAGCTTGTTGTTCGGTTGTATTGGCTCGATTTGTATGTGGGTTTTTGGTAAAAATTAGTGATCTCTAGTTTGTCGATGTAACGATATTTAAATGATGCACTAGGAAACAAGAGCGAGCGCTCAAATTTGAAATGAAACAGCGACAGTTTTTTAAACTCTCACTCCCCAACAGCCATGAGAGCACCATCTACACCAGGGCTGCGAAAATGCCAGTAGAGGCAACCCCCGCCGATATCGCAGGGGTAGAAACCTACGCTTACCCTCTGAGTTTCGGAACGTTATACCTCCTTTTGATACGACCCTATATACCGTTAGCCCATCGCTTTGACACCCCTCAACTTAGCAGTCATGCTCCGAAGCAAAGTAGGAAAACGAGCAACGCGTACAACCTCAGCCGCCGGTATTATAACGATTTCGCTCACGTCTCAGCATTACGGTAGCGCGTATATCGCCTACCGATAACCCTGAGATCTTACGCACCCGACGCGATCGATCGATCGATTTTCTCCGTGATTTAAAAATCGCGCGTTGCCAACTTTAGATTTACGAGCTTATATAGCATCGCACGCGCGGTGATTATACTATGTTATGCACGAGGCTTTTGTTCGCTCGAGAGAGTTTGATAAATCACGGGATGAAAGTTTCTCAGGATAGTAGTCTCTCTATATTGCGCGAGTGTAGTTGGGTATGCATTGCTGGTCTTATTTTCGTAGCGAGCGAGCTTCGAGAGCGGAGAATTCAAATGCGAGCATAAATATGTAAGTGGATACGTATATATAGGTATGTATACACACCGAGAGTGGCGTGTATTTTTGCCTATTTACAAAGCTTGTCTCCGTTTGCGCGCACTTCTGCATCAGACGGCTTATATTCGCCGGTTGGCGAAAAGCAATAAAGATCCCATTAGGAAACGTAATACACGCTCTCATGAATTCGTCCTAGCGGACACGTACATATATAACATGTCATATACATATATACAGAAATCGCGTATGCGAGAAGCGTCCGCTGCATTATTACAAGTCTCTCTGTGATGTAATATCCGATCTAGAAATTATACTCTCTCGTCGCTCTCCCCCTACTTCGATGCGCGTGTATTAACGCCCCTGTCATATTAAATGAGCGAAGCAAAGTCGATCGTGCAGCGCCAAGCGATTAAAATTCAATTCTCTGCTATCGCTAAAATCGAAATTTTCTCTAACGCGTTTATACATCAACCCACACTGGAAACAATCAGCGATAGCTTTGATAAAAACACATTGATTAAACTCGTAGCCCACAATAAACGTCGGACTTTTCCTCGTCAAACAGCTGCTGTTTGTTATTGCATGAACACACACGAATACGCGCAAGCTTGCAACAGCGATTCCCCGATAAATCCTATAAAGCATTGCCGGGCGGCATATGCGCAGCGCATGTCTTTGCGAAATCGCCGAAAACGAAATCGTCGTCGGATGCAACGTTCCTTCCTTCTCTCTCTCTCTCTCTATTTCTTACCACAAGCGGCTACTTTGTATTCCCGTCAGTCTGTCGCATCGGCGCCTCGGTGGGGCGCCCTATAAATGCAGCCTGGTACCGAACACCAGGAGCCAGTCGAATTTCGAATTTCGCGCGACGGCAGAGAGAGAGCATCCGAGAGGGATAAACTCCGAAGGACATACGAAGATGAAGGTACGTGATGCTCGTTTTGATTGACCGAAATGGCTCTTTATATATTATATACGTGTGCGAGCGTTTAATAATAGTTTTATGCGTACACAAGCTCCTAGCAATCGGGCAGATTTGCATGTCATAATCCCATCAATCGCACTGATCGCTATACACAGTGTATAATTATACAGCATCTTGCGCTGGGAGATTCATCCCAGTGCGGTTCGCGTGCGCATATAACACGAAAAGCACATACATACACATAGAGAGCTGGTGGTAGGCCCGTCGGGTAAACCGCGACGTATTTTGCGTTACACCCTGGCATTAGCAAGCGCGCACACACATATATATATATATATATATAACGCAAGGCAGCCCGGTCATTGATTAGCCGCGGCTCGTGTAATCACGGACGATTTTGATTCGGACCAGCGTCGCGCTAGCTATATATACGGCCGTGTGTGCGTTGTTGTTCCCAGCCTCTAGCTCTATAATTTAGGCGAGCTGTGCCGACACCGCAGCTTCGCCTCGATGTCATTAGCGCCGTTGTACCTGCAGGCTTGTGTATATATACGATGCGCTGCCGTTCAATTTATGGCAATGATTCAAAAAGCCCGCGCTGATAGGTGTCGTTCCCTCGGGCGATTAATAGATTTCGAGGATATTACTTGTGCAGGTAGAGTATATAGGGTTTTATTTTTCGTTCGTGGAATATTCAGTTTGCCCGTAATTGGCCGATGCTCGCGGCGATTAATCGAACTGGGACACACGTTTAGCGCGGATAATTTAACAACTGTTATGCGCTGCCCTCTGTCGGATTACATTAATTATAGACGGACATCCTCGAAAACAATACACCGCTGTCCTACCAACGCTCTACGCGTATGTGCTAAATGCTACGTACGTTCGTTTACTAAATTCATCATGAATTATGCAACGCTGATTATTGGATCGGCTGCGTGCGCGCGCGCGTGCGAATAAATTAGTCAAAGGAGTGCGTTTTGCGTTTACATACATATAGCACCTGTGCCCGGGTTATTCGTTATACGCACTGATGCTATAGCTCGAAAAACTTTACCGACCAACTGCAGCGGTTACATATACAACAACGGACCAAATAAGCCCGTCCGAATGTCCTCTATCTCTTTCCAAGACAAACAAGCCCGTCAAAGTGCTCGAGAGTAATCCCGACCAGACTAATTCGTCGTCACCTCCACAGGTCATCATCCTACTCTTGACGCTGATGAGCGTCGCGTTGGCTTACCAGTCGCGAGGCTGGCGACCTTCTGGCCCAGCCTTTAATCCCGCCCATCTACAACAACAACAACAACAACACCAGAGGATACGACCAGCTCTGGCTTACGGTCCTCCCACGCACTCCAATATCCCTACGACCAGAAGACCACTACCAGAACCAACGACGACGACGACGGAGAGGAGCATCGAGCAGACGACACCTACGATATCGGTAAATGTTCCAGAGCCTGATACAGCTGGTACGACCGAGGATTTCGACTCGAACCCAGCACTCGCTATCGCCAACACGTTCGCCTTCAACAGGCCCATCTACGTCTACAACACCGGCTTTCCCTTTCACTCGGCTTATACCTTCCTGGCGCAGTGAGCTCTGCAGACTTGGACACAGTATGAATGCGCGGCTCTAACTCATCGCGAGACAGAGATTTTTCTCACCTAGGTATTTTGCTGTATAATTAAGGAGATTGCGAGGACAGCTCGTTCCTGGAGAAAAATTCATCCACACGACCTCGGGATATTTGCCTAATTACCTCGTGATGAAGAAGCTTCCGAGAAACATGCGCTAGCATCGAGATACGAGCATTATTATACCTGTATAGTATACAACGTGTAAATATATATCTGTAATAAACATAGCTCGAGAATTTCATACGCAACCTCTTATTCTTCCTTTCAGCAATTCGCACGTTATAAGAGACGAAAAATTCAAGCCCGATAAAAATCACAGCGCACGACTCGCGTAATGAAATTTTCACGAGACAGAGCTGGCGAAGGAGAGCGCGCGCGCGCACTCATCAAGAATTAAAAGTTTTCCGGGAGAAGTCGGGCGTTATACCTTCACGGAAATTCCATTATGACGTCTTGGCTTGGAAATTGGCTGGCTCCGATTTTCCCCTACGCAACTGCGAGGGGAGAACTCGAACTATAGGGTGAGATAAAGCGCTCTCTGGATTATGTTCGTTATAAATTGAAGGACAACTAGCTGCTAAGATTTTAATGAATAAGAGGCGTAGTAAAAATTGCGCAGAACTACTCTATATTCTATCGTAACAACTGTTGCATAGACAGTCGGTTTGTATAGGCGGGCAATTTAACGCCAACCCACCGTCGAAAAAAGCTTCTGTTGTTGCCCAGTGGTTGAACCGCAAGCTTTCTCTCGGTTAATAGCTCAACAATATAGCAGCTCGGTGGTGCGCGTGAATTCGAGAAAAGCCATTTCTACAGTCCAATTGCAACTGTCAGCTGAAATATCTGACGCTGACAGCGATTTGATAGAAAAATATCGCGAGCTTTACTAACAATAGCAGCAACGTCCGGTCGTCGGGATACACTCTTCCGGAAGACCGAGCTTCGCGTCTTCGCAAAGCGTTCAATTCCTCCATACATTCGTAATTGAAAGTCTCTCCGCTATGTATACAGCCATAGGTATGAGGCCAAGGGAAGATAAAGCTCGTTCGACCTCTGACCGATCGAAAAGTAGTATATCTGCTCCACAAACACGTTATTATATATATATAGACAATAGTGGGGAGAAAAGCAATGAATATAAAAGTCGTTTAATTAAAGCAGGCTATTTCACGCCGGCGAGGAGTCGTCGCAAGTATAGGTAATCCAAAGTCCCTTCCCAAACAAAAGGAAAGCCCTCTTTCATGCTCCGCGAGAGACTCCTCTACTCTCTTTCTCTTTCCCGACGACCGCGTTATGCGCACTCGTGTAGACAAACGCGCTGACGGAAAAAGCCAAGCCGTGAGCAGGTCGAGTTCGTAATGTGCGGAAAAAGCACTTGGTGCAGTGTATTATAATACGAGCGAGAAAATTCCGAGAATTTTGTCGAGAACTATAACCGCAATTATACATTATTCGCACAGCTTTTGGTCTGCTGGGGAAAGGGGAGCGACACAGCCACTGGAATCCGAGCGAAATATTTTATCAGGCTTCATCCGGTTTACGAGCTGCTTTTCTATAGAGAGGAACAGAGGGGGAAGAAAAGCCGACATCCGGAGCAGCTCGGTTGATTTGGTTTCGCGCCGACTCGAGCTTCCCGTTTCCTACCGAAATCCCACCCCAACGAGTAGATTAGCTGTATGACTGGTTGATACGATTTTTGGCGCACGGAAATGAAAAAGGGCGTCGAGAGAAAATTTCCGCCGAATATTTCGTGGTTTATCAACTTACGTGTATACCTGAGGGTGTATGAGAGCTTGCGGTTGCGGTAACGCGCGAGAGCTTTTTCCAAGGCAATTACCAGCAGCCACACACGCTTGAGCTTCTGGGTAATGTGGCAGAGGCCGCGGGCGTATATATAATTATACGCAAAGCAAACGGTCAAAAACAGACGTGCCTGAGAGCTCTTTGGCTCGACGAGCTTGCGGAAAATAAAACAGATTTCGAGGACGAATCGAGAAACGAGAACAAGGGAGACGAAACTTACCGTATACGCAGCGGTCAATTAAGGAGAGTGCACTATGCTCTCTCTTTCTCTCTCTCTCTCTCTCTCTCTCTCCATCCACTTGACTTGCAGCTTGTCTTTGCTCGACTCCTAAATCGCCGTTACTCTCGTGGCATGCAACCAACTCCGATTTTCCTCCCGTGACTCGAATGTTCGATTAATGCCAATGTATCCCAGCCATGTCGCTTTCGCTAAGGTACACGTATAATCTACAAAGAAATCAACCTACTTCTCGAGTCGAGAAGCTCAGCGAATTATCACTCGCTTTAATTCGCATCCCAAGCACATCAACAAGCATAGGAGTGAGACGCCAGCAACACCGCGGACATTTGCGTAATGACACGCTCGCAACCAGCGACGTGAAAGAGAGAGAGAGAGAGAGAGAGAGAGCTTACAGGGGCTCTCAGCTGCAGAGCGGAATCTCGCCTCCCTCTCTATATACATATACAGCAGAACCATACCAGCCGCTATTCTCTTTGTCTGCCACTGCTGCTGTGTTGCTGCTGCTCCGCATCAACTCACGCCCGTCCGCCGCAACTGCGTGTACACGCCTCTCTCTCTCTCTCTCTCTCTTCCCTTATCCGCCGTCAGGCCTTGTTCGCTACTGCTCCCTTGCCAGCCGAGTTTTCAATTATTCCTCGCGCTGTTTTGCTCTCTCGACCCGCAGCTTTCCCCCAGATAGCGCAAAAGCTCTCTTTGTACGGAATCGTCCTCGTATACACATTAGCTGCGAGAAATCTCATTAAGCGAGAGAGAGAGAGAGAGAGAGAGAGAGAGAGAGAGCTTTCGTCGTCTCTAAATATTATACCGATCTACGTGCTTCGATTGGCTATGCAAACTTATATATGCGAAAGCGTATGGACTATTCAAACACCCAGAGAATATGTACAATCCGTTCACGTGCTATATAGCTGTAGGCAAGCATATCTCTGGGCGACGCTCTATTAGCCAGCTGTTTGACCGGTGTGCTGCGACGAAATCGAGGGGAAAAGCGATTCAACCTAGTGCGGTTTATGTACAGGACTGGAGAGAAAATTCAAAAGTATATGCAACGCATACCAGGGTAATGGACTCGTGCGTCTGGTGCGGCTACGCGCATCAACGGACTCCTGATCCGATAAGAGGAAGGGCTGCAGTAGCTGCTCTAGCTTCGGAGATTCACTTTGAAGGAGCTTTCATCCGGAGTGTATACTCAGGAACTATAAGTGGATTCCTTCCAACGAAATCGAGCCGATCGATCAATAGCCCTACTATAAAAATACCTATACGCAATTCTAAGCCGAATAATCGCGCGCGGAACTCGGCTGTAATTGCGTGTGTGCGCTTTAACGAAGCCGTCGATTGAGCTTTCTCTCCCACTGTCGCGGCGCCTGGAAATGATCGGCGCAGCTCGGATTGAGCGCGCGGTTAAGCGGATGCTGTGTATATAGCGAGTAGTGTGAGAGACAGCCTCGCTGTAGTTGCGTGCAGTAGTGTTTGCTGGAGTTTCGTTCGTCGAGAGAATCGAGAAACCGAGGGATTACACGCGGAACGAGCACTTGAGGCTGTTTCGTAATCATCGCCTTTTCTTTTTTTTTTCTCCTTACTCCTCCGCAGATCGTTGTGGAGTGAATTAAGCATGAGTGACGAGAGCTGTGTCTGTGTGTACACGACGCCCATTATTCCCCAGAGTTCACGTGTGTGTATACCTACATGTAAACGAAAAATCGATTCGAACAACCCTCGAGAAATAAGAAACTCTCCCAGGATATTCCGTTTGCGTATGCCGCATCCGTCCCACATACCAAGTCCGACTGAACATTTGGAATTATCGGCGGGAAATTCAATTCTATAAGTATACGCGAATAAATACATTCTCATTACAGTCTATCGTCAACGGGATTAATTGACAGGTGGCAACACGTGCGGCGCTCGTCGACGTAAAGTTTTACTGCTGGCGTGTCGATCGGAGTTTATACAGGGAGAAGCCAAGGCGACCCGACGGCTTTTACGGGTTGCAATATTCAAGCTTTCTCTTTCTTTCTCTCTTCGAATTGTTACTGCCGGGCTGTACACAGCGCGTCGCAAACTTTTCAAACGAATTTTCCAGACGAGCATTCAGCATGTATATCACGCGCGCGATTTCCAAGTAATTTTATGGAGCAATTTGACGCTGTCGCTAAAGTTTTCCGATACATACAAACTATGTGTGTGTGTGTGTGTGTGTGAGAGAGAGAGAGAGAGAGAGAAAAGCATTCGATGGACGTATCCTTTGAATCTTTATCGCTGAGTGTATGTCTGCGTGTACACGACGTATCGACAGCCGCTTTCGACTATTTCGCTGACGCTTCGACACGCGTTTATAATTTATTAGCGAACGAAATTTGTCGTAAAAATATCATAGAGAATTGAGAGAGAATTATTCGAACTACCAACGCGAAAGCCATTTGGAACTCGCTCGAGAGTGGGATTATTACATTAATGTTACATTTAAACGCTATACCGATTTTCGCGCCATTATTATTCCAGCGAAAATTCAAACTCTCGCGCGTCGCTAACTCCCCGGAGACTGTTGTTCGGAAAACACATTAGAGTCTCGAAAGCTTCGCTCTAATAACTCCACTCGAGCCATTTGAAAAGTCTCGCTAATTCTGCGCACTACACTTGATGCGCTTTTTTGACGACTGCACACGTGAATTTAGTCTGCACCGAGCTCCATATTTTCTCGCCTGTGCGATGTGTATGTATACTCGAGGTGACGGTAGCGAAATTAGTGAGTTTGTCGTAAAAACCGAGTTCCACGAAAGCTTTACTGCTGTTTGCCATTTAAATCTCGAAATTACCCTTTACACTGAGGAGAATAAACAATCTACAAACCGCTGTTTAGCGATTCAAATCTCACTTGATTGTTCTCCCGCTGCTCGAAGGGAAAATGGATAAAGTGTCGGAGCGTGAGTAATGAATGTAAACGAAGGTTAAACTTCGTTCCTCCTTCCCGCGCTTTTCTCGCGCAATAATCTAAGATCAGCTTATCCCTGTGAAAAGGAGTTATAAAACAAAACAGCCGAGGTTAAGTGGAGCACGAGGTGAGCAGTACGTGAGCGTCTGTCCTAATCCGACCCTTATCTACTATAGCGCGATGTGTGTGTGTGTGTGTGTGTGCGTGTGTGTGTATCTACCTCCCCCTGAGAAAAATATGCTCTCGACATAAACTTCAAAGCATATATTATATCCCTCTTTCTCTCAACGTAAAAAAATCGCTCTAGCTGATTACATCACGCATTCGTCCGAGAGAAAAAAAAGAGAGAAGAAGAAGAAGAAGAAGAAGAGAAGAGGGTAGATCGATACGGACAGCAGCTCCCTGCAATCTCGCGTAAACCACACAAGGACCACCGCAGCAAACAACAAGAGCGGCGGCAGAGCAAGAGCAACAGACAGAACACAAGCGTTAAGCCCGAACTGATAATGTAATTACAACTATACGTAACACCTTTGCACTGGCGCGAAAGTTCCGCTACTGCTGTGTATAGAGAGAGAGAGAGAGAGAGAGAGAGAGAGAGAGAGAGAGAACTACTTCAACACAAGCGACGCTATTTTCCGGCTGCAAGCTCCTCTGGCTTTTCAGCTCGAAAGTTCAAGTGCTTCATTGTATAAGCCTGGCGAAATTTAGCCCTATACCGTCGACCTTGGGGGGAGAAGGCGCGAGAACTCGAGCGGAACTTTCTTCTTGTTGCTGAGGGAGAGCGCAAAAAAAGCCAGGGAGAGAGAGAGAGAGAAGAAGCGCAAGTAGCCTAGGACTTTGTCGCTCTTACACCGCGTGCGACAACTCCGGTAAATAAAGACCGAACAAAGCCAGTGAGAGAAAACAGAGGCATAAATAGATGAGGAGAGAGAGAGAGAGAGAGAGAGAGAGAGAGAGAGAGAGAGAGAGAGAGAGAGAGAGAGAGAGGCGAGGCGGGATAATTGCGCGGACGGCAGAACAAAGTAAGTGCGAGAGGCAGAGCTTTTCTTCCGCTTTTTTGCACCTCTGCAGCGGCTTTCTTTTTCAATTTCATGTTTCTGCCTTATACACCGGATCAAAGCTCGCGCCTTGTCTCGTAATTTAGCCCCATGATTTCTTTTCCAAGTTGATATCTAATGGAGTTTACGTATACACAATAAACAGACAGTTCGTGCTTTTATTGCCGAGCTTACAGCTTGATGCGTTTGAAGATTTTCCCGTAGTCGTAGTGGATTTTTCCGTTGAGTTCAGGCTCGGGTATCTTTGGTGGATGGACTTTCTCGTATTCCCGACGGCTGTACATCATTAGCAGCTCGAGACTCGAGATTGGTGGATCAGGGCTCAGGTTGTATTTGTAAGGCGCGAGCTTCCAGCAGTGCTCCATCAGGCCTCTGTCGTTTGGGATTTTGTCGTCGTTGGGTTTGCACTTTTTTTTAGGCTTTCGCAATTGACTTGCCAGGAGGAAGGCTGTTACGAATACCTGTTGAGTTCAGCGTTGGTTAAATTTTATTGTCGGTGTGAGAAGATTTTTCGTTACTCACCTTGGCTCCGTGTGGGATGACGTGTCGTTGCGGACAAGGGATGTTTTTCTCCATTTTTCTCTTTTTTTTTTTACGACGTGGACTGTATTTACTGCATGTTATCGAGCGAATTTTACTGGTTGAATTTGGAGATGGAGAGTATAGAGCTTATGCTACTTCATTGTGAATTTTGACGTCGAGATAGGTTGGGGCGAACCGATGCGCCCCGCGAATAATTCAGCGAAATCAATCAACTCGACTGCAACTTCACGTCGTTGTCGAGTTCCATTATTTTTTCCTCGTTTGGAATAATACGCAATGGAGGAGAGGTTGTTGAATAAACGAGACAGACGCATGGGCGCTTGATAAATTTTCATTTATTTATAAAACATACATGTATCGCTTCAACGATTATATAAATATGTTCCACTCCTCCCCGAAAACGCCTCAATGTTTATCAAACTTTACTCCCTAGATTCGTTAGTCTGTATTCAGCAAAGCCATCGAGCATATGGCAACAAAGTCATTATCGTTTGTTTATAACATTCCCACTGTGTGTCTCACCAATTACTTGTACAATAATTTTTTTTCTTTATTTTCATGATCAGAAGAAAGTATGTTATTATGTGTGGTACACGAAGATGAGAGTCCTAGTCTAGAGTAGTCCTATAAGAAACAATACACGATAGTGAACGTATCGTACTTTTATCCAATGTAGTCTTGAAAGATAAAACATCGACGGGTATGATATACTTCGCGATGAAACGGAACCATCCCGGACACGTGCTTTTCGTACACCTTCAAATGTATAAAATTGCAAAAACACGTACAGTATACGTCTCGCGTACGTCGACCAATATAATTACCCACTGCGAAACAAAAATAAAAAGAATCATCTCGTTCGTCACCAGCTGAAAAAAAATGCTTGCGAAAATCCCTTCACATAATCATTCGCAGATTCATGCCTCGGCGAGCACGCGAAATCCGGATGAAAAATTGAAACGATATAAAAAAAAAATATATACACCGACTGCCTCAACAATAATAAACGGACAGAGAGGGGAAAGGGCGTAATCCAGCTTTCATCTTGCCGCTCGCGCGCGTAAAATCAATACGCCCCTGCAGCGCAAAAGACAGAAAAAGAGCCATAGGTCGCGCGTGTACATGCCAGCAGTTGCGACAAAACGAATCGGCAAATAATAATTCTTTATCGTTCGCGCGCGCGTTGATATTTTTTTTTTTCAATTTTCCCACGCTCGGTTACATATCGCATCGCGCAGCTGACGACTAGTCATTATTTCCAGCAAATGGGGAACATCGGAGTAATTATGCCATCCCGTGATGCGGATGAATTTTTTAAAGGATCGATCCGCGTACAATACCGTTTGTTTGATTTTTGCGCGGGCGAATTTTTTTCAAGCGATTGCCGATTGAAAACCGCTGATTAATGCCTTCTTTCGCTCGAATGAGAGAAAGAGAGCCTCTCGATCGAAAACAAGGGTGTGCACGAGTTATACTCGCTCAACCGAAAATCCGAATCATATCGGATGAAAAAACAAAGATAGTCAAGCGGAACAAGGCGCAATTTCGCAGAGCAGCAGTAAAAATGCCGGATTCCCTCTCATTTCCCACTGAGAACACAAATGCGCCTACAACTCATCGGTATATATAGGATACGGTAATAATAAAAATTCGCCCTAGTCAGCATTGATCAACTCAAACACACAAACGGTGCGCTAACTTGCAAGCTAAGAGCTTTGCTTTCCCTCCGCGTATATGTATATAACAGTATACAGGCACACTTCCTCTCTCTCTCTTTCTTGCTCTCGTACGATATATAACGCAGTTACAACACACGAGAGCTCGATAATAATTTGTGCCTACGCGTTGTACTGTTCCTTGGCACTAGCTGCGTCCTTTGGCTCAACGCCGGCATCGTTCGGGTCCTTGAAAAGAAACTGATAGGCCAGCAGGGTGCTGTTGTCCCAGGCGTAGAGCTCCTGCGAACGGAAAATTAAAGGCCCGATGTATATACGGGGCGTTACGCTCTGTATTCTGGATATTGTATATATAACGCTTCCCCCCTCCAACGAGTTATGGCTTCGCTTTAGCCAACGCAGCGGATAGATATTTTAGCCGGGGAAGATGGAAAGAGAGAAAAACTCTCGAGTGCTCTGATGCTACTATTTCCAACCGATTCGCTGTATGAGAGAAAAAAGCTGCGTAATACGAGAAAATCGTACTCGAGGGTAAGTACCGACGCGATGACAGTATAATGGAGCTCACGAATTCACGGGATCAAAATGGGCTCTCTATATCCGCCGATCATTTCCATATCTACGTTATATATATATAGGTGCGTATATATGACTCGCGCGACATTCGCGGTATGCCGCCAAGGTATAGCAGCTTGACGAGGGCTCGAACAAGTGGATCAGGAACGATTTTACGTGCAAATGAGCTCGTGCGGCACACACGAAGGCATTGATTAATCGGATTGCGGAAGGAATTCAGTCGAGGCGTTATGCCTGCAGCGCAGTCACGCGAGTAAAACGCTCATAATTGCACACGCGGAACAAACATGCTTAGTCGTTAAGGTGATTTTTTTTTTCTTTTTTAAAGAAAAGTTTTGTAATTGGATTGTAAAACGTGTATGTAGCGGTAAGCCGTTTTGAAATTGAATTTCCCGGTACATACGCGACGGGAAAATTACGAGGAAGCTCTCGTGAGCGTGGGAATTAAGGATTAATCCAATAACTTTTTATACGAATCGGAAAGCACGTTATAGTTCATCGTATTCGCCAAGAGGTAATTTAATCACTATATAGATTGACGAGATTTCCAAGTAAAACTCACCTTCGTTTTATTGTTGTATCTGAGCATGGTCACCTTCTTGTAAGCATTCAGGAAAGACAAATTGACGTTCAGGTGTTTGCCTTGGTAGAGATCGATCGCCAGGCTGGAACATTTCCAGTATTGAAAGAAAGAACAAAAAGTAACGCGCAGTATCAATTTGCAGTTCTAACAGAGTTTCCCCTCTTCGGAAATCCAAACGAAACGAAATCAATAATCAAGGCGATATCTCAAAAGTGGGGCAGCAAGTTTTTCCAATTAATTTTACAGTTCTACGAGAGAGTTGTCGCACAGTTTAAGCAAGTTCATCCAGTATACAGACCCGATGCATTTAATGCCTTGTTATTTAAGGCCAACTTTACAACTCGAGCGATTCGATCGTATACGATGCACAAACTTTCGCGAAGATCTCTCCTTTAATTCTGTTCATTTAAACGCGACGAAATCGTATCCGCTGATGGCAGAAAATTCCGAGAAAAAATCTGCTCGTGTGCGTCAGTCTTGCATTCGTCCGACTGAAAAACAAAAAACGACTAAAATCTAGATTAGCGCATGTTCGCGCATGAAAGAGAAATACATATCGTAATAGATATTCACCCGTGGAATATAGTACCGTTGAAATATCTTCCGGTTCTCTCTTCGTGCCGCCATGGCATTTCACGAGTCCGCGCGGCGATTCAGCGAAATTTTAAAAAGCGATGGATCATCCGCGATTCTGCTAGCAGCATTTAAAATTTAAAAATTTCCTCGCAGTGCGCTGGAACACACGGACCGAAGAGTACCTTTTTATTCCACGTACGACTGCCTCTCGCGTCAACAGTAGCTTCACCCCAAAGAAAACATCGACCTCTTTTCGAGATATTATTTCCTCTCCGCTGTTCGTACAGTCATACGTCAGAGTATATTATAGGGTGAAAAAAGTGTCGTTACCTGATGTTCATGGTGGCATCGGTGATACTGTGCACAGCGTAGAGGACGCCTCGAGAGACGAACATCTCTCCGTACTTGTGATGATCGACGCTGATGCTCCAGGCGTATTGGGGTGTCATCGTGTCAGGGTCGACTTTCATCACGACTGTGCTATTGCTCGGTGTCCCGTAAATGGCCCATAAACCTGTGCAGATCACACACGACGGCTTCCGATGTAATAATAATAAGCCTCGAGCATACGCGACTTATCGCTCGTACCTACTCCGCCACATCATCACTCTCGGTTGGATGGGATCGTTTTCTCTCGCGTATAACACTTCTCGGTGAACTACGCAAAGCTTTCGATATCACGACGGATAATCTGGGGGACCGCGTTCTCATTCGAATATTCGAAACAATGCCGCGCGCGGGAAAATATAATCCCCTTCGGACAATACCGGCAGCCGAAAAGCTCTCCGTGGAGAGCATATACAGTCATAAAGCATCTTTTGTGGTAGAGAGTCGACTCTTTGAGCATATATATATATATATATATAGGAAATCCCATTCGTTTGTATCGGCCACACGGCGCAATGGGATTACCGCTTGCGCGCACGTATTGAGAAAGAGCCAAGGCAATTACGCGGAATAAGAAGCGATGCGGCGCGCGCCGAAGCGTGCTCTGATCGATGGTCGGCTGCTCGCGCTATGGGATTTTTACGAGCCTATCGATTCAACGGAAAAGATTGGCTGTGTGTTTAATGCCGCGGCAGAATTCGCGAAATGTGCATCTCGATTTATTAGAGGATTTATATTAGGGAGAGAGAAAAAATTGTTTAAACTATAACACCTCGTCTCTCCCCAAGAGGACTTTCTAATCTCGTTACGCAAGCACTTTTCCCCGCGAGCTTTCATTAGCCCTCGCTCTATATACTCCTGGTTTAATTAAAGACGTCCGTCAGAGCCGAAGCATTTTCGAATTCCGATTCACGCGAAAGATCCTGTCATTTTACCGGCTCCACCGGGAAAGAGGACCCTCTTTCCTCCCTCTTATCTGTAAGAGGATGTGTGTGTGTATGTGTGTGTACACACACAGTCTAATACCGCTCGATGATTACCGATTGATCGCGAATTTTAATCAGATCGCAGAGAGAGAGAGAGAGTCTAATAGACGTTGTAGGCAGCGTATGTATAAATAGCACGGCGTATAATACTCACCATTCTCGTCCACGTCAAAGTCGACGTAATTGAAGTTGTGATTGGGTGTGTAGAGATAATTGCCGGTATTGACGCGCAAACCCGGCAGCTCCATCTCGAGCCTACCAAAAGCATAGATGGTACCCTCGTTGTGCGTCAAGTCCAGTCTTACAATAGACGACCGATTGTGCGGGTTGTAGAAGAAATAGCCGTCGTTCACCAGGTGTCCATTACCCTAAACAACAGGTAGCAGTAGTGCATTAACTCGGTTATAAGAGTCACGCAAGTAAATTCTAATACGCGTTAATTTATCCAGCCGTTATTTTCTCATCTGGCGACGTAAAACGCAGCGGCTACAATTCACTCGACGGCTCGTTCTCTCTGCAGTATAGTAGGTATATATAGACTAAGGGCGAGTCTCGCGAACAAAAAGTCGTGCCGACGACTCGCACTTGCGCTCTCCATCACGGCGGCGGCAACGCTCCTTTTCACCCTCTCTCTCTCTCTCTGCTTCCCCGTATACGATAGAGCCATCGAGAAAGAGAGCTCCGAGAGTGTAATATGAAATGTCGAGAGAGAGAGAGAGAGAGAGAGCCACTCTGCGCTTGCGACGGTATATAAAATTCATCCGAAAGCTCGTCGCGCGCGGAAAGGCATAGCTATGTATATACTGCTAATTTGAATATGTTTTAATTAATTTAGCCCCGCGCTACTGCAGACATGCAAATTGAATCGCCGCGAGACGAGGCTTCTGATACAGTTGACGCGAGGAGAATATTTTCTCATTCAATTACTCGCCGACGTTTCTCTCCTGTACTTGTCTTTCCGTACACGGCCGCAGGAGAAAGAAACGTACGTGTATATATGAACGACGAGCAGACACGGATGTTCGCGTCCACTTGACTTTTTTATTAAAAAAAGCTCGTGCGACCCTTGAATATTTTTCTCTCGTAGCTTGCTCCCCTACTATTCCTTGAGAGCAAAACTACTCGGAAAGAAATATACACGTATATATATATAACCTACTGGTGTAGCGGGATGTGGTGTAATATAATACGAGTTCAGCCGCGCGAAACCGAGCGAGTTAAGAAAGTCGAGCTACTTCGTTGCCGCGGAGAAATTTGTGAGAAATTACATCCTCCCGCGTGCGCGCTTCTCATCTCTCTCCGATGGGAGGCAATAACGCGCTTGGGATACGTATTATAACTTATACAAAGTAGCGTATATATACGTATAACACGTTTCTCCCTCTGGCTCCTCCGAACTGCCGCAAGTTCGAATTAATCAACGCGATGAAATCAGATTCTCGCGTGTTATATATTATAACAGTAGTACATACCTGGAAGTTGTAAGGCAGCTTGATACTACGCGGGCTTTTCTTCTGCGCGTAGTCGTCTATGTCGGCATACTCGAAGACGTGAGAAGTGTCAGTACTGCGGGTAACCCAGAGTTTGCCAGCCGTCGACTGGCTTTTAGGCGACGCGTCTTGCATCCAGATGCCGTAGAGATCGTCCATCTGGCCCTTGAACACAGGCTTGCCCACAGCTCCTATCACACCGTCTGAGGAACGAAGACACTCGGGATTAGTTGTATTACCTCTCTCTCTCTCTCTCTCTCTCTCTCTCTGGCCGAATGTGAAAATTTTGCTTTGCTTTTGTCGGCGCTTTTAGAGAAAATATTTTCCCTATATCGGTTTCGTTGCTCCTTTGGAATCAATTTTTCTTTTGAAATGCGTGCATACGACCGTATATAATACCAATGCGAGAGGCCAAAGAAATACACGCGGAGAAAAGGAAGAAAATCGAACCAGTCAAAGAGAGTATGAATACCGCGCAGGTATGCCTATACACGCGAAAACCAATGAACTGTCAAATGCGTCTATGTATGGGTTTTTAATAAAAATGAATTTTTGCGGGAGAAATACTCTGAATGCGACGAAAGCCGATATAGAAATTTCATCTTGGAATTTCTCTTCCACCGATAAAAGCTTGTATATTAAAATTCAACGAAATACACTCACCAGCTACTCGAGGAGGTAACCCTGGAAAATTGATGCCCGTCATCGGTTTGGCTTCGACATCCTGATAGCCGCAATTCGCCCGTGGACAGCTGTCGCAATTTAATTGGGGCGGACAGAGATTCCTGAACTGCGGCCGAGGTGGTGGTGGCTTTCCAAAAATGATCACACCCTTGGACTCCGAAGACGTCGCCGTCTTGTCGTTCACGTCTATACAATGGAAAAGTCTCTCGTTGGTTTATACAACTGTGCAGTATACGAGTGTTTTCCGAGAAAGCAAAAGTTTGGAAATCGAGCGTACGCCAATGCAATTTCCGCACAGCGAACGACGACTACGACAACCGGATTTCGCGAAAATGGGAAAAATATAAAATTCTTTCGCTCTCTCACCTCGAACTGTTATGACGCCTTTCGTCACGTTGTAGTTCTTCTTCACGGCGCAGTAGTAATTGCCGTAATCCGAGCTAGTGATTTTCGAGATCTTTAGCCTCATTTTGAACTGGAAATTAAGAGATAAAATATACTTGATGAGTCTTTCTGATCTCTACTGCGGAAGGATCCTCGTTAAAATTTTTCTGAATGAACGTCTAGACGACGTCATCGTCAAAATTAATGACGCTGCTAAAGCGGAAGGCCTTTGACCGCGGAAAAAAAACGGTACGAATTGAATTCAAAAGTCAAAGCCGCGCAAGCACGCGAAAGATGTAATTGTGTGAAAAGCTTTTGAGAAAACAATGGCGTACTAGTGCACCAAGACGAATAAAAGATGTGAATTGCATTTAAACTTTTTGTAAGGAAATATTCAGCAGGAACAACTCACCTTGTAATCTCTCTTATACTCGTCCTCCTGGATTGTCATCCTGTACTTGTCCTTGTTCTCAATCCGACTGTCGCGGAACTCCCAGTAGAAATGTTCCGGCTTGGGGAAAGACTCGATCTCACACTCGAGCACCACCATACCGTGATTGCGTGCTCGTACCAGCGGCGAACGAATCCTTATCAGTGGCCCAACTGCGCAAACACGAGATTCATGCGTTTATACACTTTTACCCTTCTCCGGAAAATAAAAAAAGGGGGACAGCATTGGGCGAACGTTATCGTGCTTTTTATTTCGTCGAGGGACATTTCTGAGGGCTGCGCACGGTCTACCCAATTACTGATTTATACCACTGCCCGAGAGCACGAATGCCCCTAAGAGCTCATTTATTTAACAGGCGTCTGACCATACTCGGCTTGTTTCACTCGAGGCTGTATATATCCCTCGTTTTGTATTTATACGGAACAGAGTATTATACTTATACTCGAGCGATTATTCTATAATATTATAGTATAATAAAATTCAAATGGAGGCATATTGGGAAAAGCCACTTATTGCGCGGCTCTCAATCTGTGCTGTGCGAAGCACGAGAGATTTAGATTTAGATTTAGATTTAGATAATTTGTATTCATGTACATTATGCTGTACAAAATTATTAATTAAAGTAATAAGTTAAATAGCGGTTCATTGATGAAAGGGTGGTGAATGAATGTGAGAGTAATGGAGGCGAGAGGTGGGTGACGAATGCTGTTTGTAGATGTTATGTGAAGTAGCGCTTAGCTTGCGTTTTGAACTGGGCGATAGATCTATTGTCACGAAGATGAGATAGTAAGGAGTTCCAGAGGTATGAGGCGCTGATATGGAATGAGTTCCTCAGCGTCTCTGTGCCGAAGGGGGGGATGTCCAGGGCAGTCACCTCACCCCTCACAGGACGGAGTGCGACGTGGAAGTCAAAGAAGGCCAAGATGTACGATGGTGTAGCATTGTTGAATAGTTTTCTGAGAAAACAGGCCGCAAAGTACTTCCTACGCTCGGCGGTGGTGAGCCATTGCAGTTCACGTCTGTAGGGGGTGATGTGCTCGTCCCTCCTTACACCAAAGATGTAACGTATTCCTGTGTTCACCAGTCTCTGTAGTTTAGTGTCAAGTTCTTGAGTAAGGTCACAGTATACTAGAGAGCAGCAGTGCTTGCACGAGATGTTTGCGCAGCTCTTGGTTGGTGCTCTTTCTGAAGAAGTACAGCCTATACATTAGTGAGTGAGCACGTTTACACAGTTGTGTGACGTGCTCTTTCCAGTTCAATTTAGAATCGAGCACCACTCCCAGACTGCGCACAGACGATTGGTATTCGACCTGGGCTCCCCCTATATTGATAGAGGTGTTAGCGACATTTGGTAAAGCGTTAATGTAGTGGGGGGAGCCCAGGACGATCGCCTGTGTTTTAAGAACGTTTAGCTTTAGATGATTTTGTGCAGCCCAACCTGTAATCCTCTCGGCGTTAGCTGACATCTTCGCGGAACAAGAGTCGAGCTCCTCAAGGTGGCATTGGCTGTAGATTTGCAAGTCATCCGCGTAGATGAGATGAGATACATCGGGGTCCAGGCAGAAACTGATGTCATTGATGTACAGGGAGAATAGCAGAGGACCCAGGACAGATCCCTGCGGTACTCCCGTGTTGAGAGGGCGAAAGGTGGAAAGCTCGCCGTCATCACCAACGACTGCCTGTTTTCTGCCTGTAATATATGAGGCAACCCAGCGGATAACTTGCTTAGAGAAGCAGAAGTGTGTTAGCTTTCGGAGAAGTTTGACATGACATACAGTGTCAAAGGCCTTACTGAAGTCGAAGAGAAGAAGATGAGTTACCTTCTTGTTATTAATGCCACGCCTGACTTCATCCGTTAGCTTGAGTAGGCCGGACTGAGTGCTGTGGCCAGTGCGAAAACCAGTTTGCAAATCGTCCAGAAAAAGCCTGGACTCAAGGTACTCAGTGATTTGTTTATGCACCAGCCACTCCAGCGCCTTTGACAGAAAGCATAGAAGGGAGATAGTCAGGACGATAGTCAGTTAGAGATGTAGGAGAGCTGACTTTGTTTAGTGCGTGTACGAATGACTTTTTCCAGTCAGAGGGGAAGCACGACTCGCTCAATGACAGGTTACAAATATGACGAAGAATGTCGTGACGAAGAAATAACAACCTGTGGGATGCCGTCGCTACCTCTGGTCTGGGAGTCAAAGTGCGTTATTACAGCTAAAACGTCCGATTCCGTAATCTCCCTAAAACTGAAATGTTCAGGGAAGTTCAGACTCTCGAGGGTACGCAGATAATCCTCAACAGCAGGAGCTTGCGGGATGTTGGAAATGCCGCTAAAATGCATATTGAGATCTTCGTTTGAGAAGCGAGAAGGTGGTTTTAGCTTGGAGGATGTTATTCCAAGTTTCTCTAGCTCTCTCCAGATCTCGCCGACATCTGTCAGGGAGGACAGGCGTGAATGATAATAGTTCAGCCTAGCCTCCTTGACCTGTCTGTGAGCATCATCCCTGGCGAGTCTATAAAAAAATAGATCCAATGGGAGACGTGATCTGCGAAATCGCCTGTAGAGTCTGTCCCGTTCTTTCACAAGTTCACGAAGAGCCGTGGTGAACCACGGGTGACGCTTCTGTCCAGGTGTCACTGTACGTAATGGGGCGAGGCGATGACCAGAGAGAGCGAGCGAGAGAGAGAGAGAGAGAACAAAGAGTACAGTGACGTAGCACAATATTAGCTCGTTAGCATAATAGATTTATTAGAGCGCACGGTAGCAAAATAAATTTACGGCCGATGAGGCAAAGGTAATATACGCTCGCAGGAGCACGAGAGTTTAATTGTCGAATAAATTATATCGACGAACGAAGCCGAAAGGCCCACGTAGCGTATCAAAATTCCAACAATGGAGAAGTGGGCAGTTTTTAATCAACGACTGTTCCGCACTTCTTCCGAGAGAAGAGAACAGCTCGAATTTGCCTTCAAGATCCGATATCGAAAGTTTTCGATTCAATTAAACGTGATTGCCCACACTATATATATATATATAGATACTATTCTCCGAGACAAACTTTGCATCTCTCTCTCTCTCTCTCTCTCTCTCTATCTCTCTCTCTCTCTCTCTCTCTCTCTCTTTCTCTATTGACTCGCGCTTAATCAATGGAACTTATTAGGATTCCAACCCCTTATCTGGAATTACCGAGAGAGAGAGAGAGAGAGAGAGAGAGAGAGACGGCTGGATTTTATTGTGTACTAAACCGGTCAACTGGTACTCGCCCGAAAAAGAGCTTCGAAAAAGTTTTCCCTTTACACACAGCAGCAACGACGCAAGAGAACAGGCGAATAAATACCATCGACTATTTAAAGCTCGACAGGAGGTAACGGAGCCACACAGCCGCGGCTTGTAAGCCCGTCAAAGTGCGCAATGACTCCTCGGATGTCGAATGTCGCTACAATGGCTCCCGTTATCGACTCTTCGCGAGAGACCACGACTGACAGTTCCGATGCAGCTCGGAGACGTCAGGCAAGAGCAAAATTCGATTCGAACAGAGAGGAAACCGTCGGAGAGAACGAACGTCACTTTTTTTCTCGCTAAAGTAACTATTTATACACAGTCGGCCGGTAAATGAGTTTGAGAAATATGAAATGGAATTTCGCGCGAGACAAACGTTGTGAATAATCTCGGAGTTACAGGCAGAATTCGGTTTAATTAATTCAATCCTACGCGCGTATTCCGCTGGAAGAGATGAAATTTTAAAATCGCGCGATAAGCTTATTATTATTCGAGTTTACAGCCGTCGAGGAATTTATTCGGGGAAAAACTGCCGTGTTTGAAAATTAAATCCCACGTCCCGCGTGTAAGGGCGTCGAGAGATGAAAACTCGCAGCAGGAGATAAGAGAAGTAAACAAGCTGCCGCCACATGTGGGAGAGTATACGTGGATCAGCTCCGAAAATTCCTGCAACTGTGCGAAAAATCGGGTGACAAACGACGCTCCCGAGAGTTTCTCGCGTGGACATAATTCCACGCAGCCATGGCTGATGCTGTTTTCGAGAAAGGAAAATCGACTTGAAGCCTTATACACGTGCGAGCTTTCTTATTTTCGCCGCAGCCGTTGAACTACCGTTAGTTTTGAAATCGAAAGCATTGAGTGGCTTCGCTGAGTTATCCCGGGGTATGAATTATCGTTTGTTTTGAGGCCATCGCGCTCTATAAGTGTGTGCGCGATGATCGGCAAAACTTTGTGAGGAATTCGCTCAGTGGAAAAACGATGTTTACCGCTGCGTGCGCACCGCTTTTCATATATATATATATATATATATAAAGTCTAGATTCGTCGTTGTCCGAGTTTGGGATTGATTTGTGTTTCAATTTCAAAGTTGGCGCCATTTTGTTGAAATTGCACACGTGAAATTCGTTTTAATATTCGCGGGCAATAGAGGGAACGATAACAAACTGAAAATCTGCTGAAACTTTGATGCTCTGATTAAAAAAAAAAAAAGAAAAGAAGGAATGAAACGAGCGCTGCTACGCAATTTCATTAAAACTTCAAAAACTCACATTTAACGCCGAGCATGTATTGTTTGGTCGCACTGGGTGGTATGCCATTGTCTGCGGTGCAGGTATAATTTCCCCAGTCGTCCCTGTGCACCGACGACAGATTCAAGGGACTCCCGTAGACTGCTGACGCTGAAACAAAAAGAACGTATGCGTAAAGTACTCTCACGAGTCTCGTGTATATGAATATAACGTAGCGTTATCGAATCGAATTTCTCGCGGTATATGTATAATAATCGATCGGTTCACCGATGCGTGAGTGGAAATTGCTGAATAAGCGCCGTATCGATATAGCACACACGATTAAAAAAAAAAACAATCGTCAACGCATTCAAGCTCGCAATGGTCGGTATAATCGAGAAAAATCGTCGAGATTTATCGCGAGAGGAAATAATGGAAAATACGAGAAAGCAAAAGTCTGTTCTTCCGGGCCAGTAAACACATTTATAGTCCAATATTTTCCCGAGACTTGAAAAAACACCGCAGCTGCCCTCAAGTACACTCGACGTAATTCACGACACACACATACACATACGAGCGAACTCTCTCTCTCTCTCTCTCGATCGAATTCCACGCGGTATTACGTATAGAGAGAAGGCCAACTCGATCTCTCAGCCGCATGAATCATTGGCCCTTACTCGTGTGTGGCAATTCCATATATAGCAAAGGAGACGTCGCCGCTATATATGTGTATATATATATATATATATATATATATATATATATATATCTGCCAGCTCGATTGAAATTTCTGGTCAGTTAAGCGTCGCGCGTGCACTGCCATCGGCGGGTGTCATCGTGCTTGCAGCCCCTCATTTCGCATTCAAAGCTCGACGCGACGCGAGCCGAGCTTCCACTCGACGGCGTATTCCGCGCGTCTGCTCGGTCGGATTACGCGTGTGTATATGGCGCCGCGGCCTCGCTCTCTCTCTCTCAGGAGACTACTCCGAAACTTTCCTCTGTACGTGTATAGCTTCGGACCCCCCAACGAATTCGCTGTGGTATGTGTGTACCAGGAGTTGCGGGATTATTACTTCGTACATTTCCCAAAATTTCGCTGTACCGCTGCATGCGCCTGACCGATTCCGACGTTTTCCACTGCTTCGCGTTGGAGAAGAAGAATAACATCACGTCATCGTGTCCGGGGCTATAATGCGCTTGACTTCTCGCTTCCCAGAGAGAGAGAGAGAGAGAGAGAGAGAGAGAGAGAGAGAGAGAGAGCGGCTTCTCATTAGCCCTAACTCGTTCCGCCCTAGACACGGCACGTTAAACTTCACGCACGCGGCTGGCCTCCTGCGGCGACTATTACCCCTCGTGTGTATACTGCAACGAGAGCTTCCGTCGACGCAATATAGGATGGAACGTTGTGTGTGCGGCCTGACGACGTCGTGCTGAAATTAAAGCCGAGAGAGAGAGAGAGAGAGAGAGAGAGAGAGAGAGAGAGGCTGTATAGATACAGTGCTATTAGCGCGTGTACTGCTTTCGCGCGGAGACGCCCCGAGTATAAGAAAAGTTTTGCGAGAGGGAGGGCTCGATTCTTTGGCGAAGGTCGCGAGAAAATGAGTTGCTATATACACACAAGCTACTCTCGACGTTCAATCTCACGTGTATGTGTGCTTGTTGCCAGGCCTTTGACGATTTCGCTCTTTCTTTCCTTCGTCTACTCTCTGTCTACTTTTCCCATTTCTCTCGAGTCAGTACACCCGATGCGTAATTCTTTGCGTGTATTGCCGTAAGGCTCTCTCGAAGGACCCGCGATAAAAGGTAAGTGCGCCCGGGTACTTGGCTAAATTGGATTGTTGCCTTTACTTTCTCCACATTTTTTTTTTCTTCTCTTCGCTCGCGCTTTCTTTGAAATTCACTTGCGCTGAAAGCGACGCACCTGCAGCGACAATCGTTGACTGTATATACTTACTCTTCAATAGAAGACAGTATACAACTCGCGCGTCGAGCGTTTAATTCGTTGCATCAAGAAACTTACGGTCTCGGATGTCGTCGACGTTATGACGATTTTTTCTCCTCGAAATTTAATCAGCGAACACACGCTGCTTTGAAAAATAGAGCGATAAAAGACCCAGTCCAATTTTGCCGGCTGCCATTTCAACTCCACGACCCTCTCCTCCGAATTAAAACCTTTAACAAAGCGCATCGCTCGCGCTTATATTCCTGTAATAGCTGGTTTTCATTGTCGGATCCTCGTTTATATAAAGACGTAAAGCGGCAATCGACTTTGATAAAAATACTCGGTGTGATCACCACGTTTCAAGCGAATTCCCTTTTCCCAGCAAACACACGCGTGTATTGACTCTCGCGTATAATGCATGTACGCTCAGTGTATAGGTACGTGCCGAGCTTTGCGAGAGCCTTAACGATGTTTGCCAGGTGCGTCGGGGAAGTGCGTTTACCGTAGGAGGGAACTGCTTATATACGTGTATGTATATATAGGCAGCTATACGAAGAATATAAGTAAAAGTGGATCTTGCGCGCGTATAAGCAAATACGCTTGCACGTCACGAGAAAGAGGGTGTTTTTTTTTTTTTTTTTTAAAAAGCGCTATTGTTTTCCTTTTAGCACTCGCAGAGTAATCGACGACGTTTAATATTCCAGACTATTGCGAGTATAATAGCATTAGACGCTATGTGCTGCGAGGTTATTACTCGACGCTGTGTTTATCTCGTCCTCGAGATAAGAGCGGTTCGAGTTTAACGAAGTTTATATGTTAATTAAGCTTGGATAAGCAGCTCTGGCTGTATATGCATACATACGAGCTTTTATAAGCGCAATGATATAGAAGTGCTGTGTAGCAGCTTTGCGCTCAATAAACACGCACGTATATATACGTATACGTATATGCGCTCGTTTGTGCAAGACAGCTTTATTGTGGTACGTATATTTATTCTTTTGGTATAAACAGAAAACCTGGCACACGCATGATGATGATTGATACTGATGTATAATAATGACACGTATACGAATTTATTTCAATGCCTTTGAAATCCTCTCCTCATCAAGAAGATTAACAGGTGAATGCGTTATTGTTGAATTTTCCGAAATAATGATTCCCGCGAGTTTCAAACTTCTGGCCACTAATATAACGTCGAAATATCGAAAACATAATGTGCGCGCGAGCGCATATCAAACTTCACGCAGTGCGGTGCGTACATGCGCATATAACCGTAGGGGCTTGACGGAGCGACGTGTTCTATGCCATGTAAAACGAGCATTATCATTAATTCGCTGCGCAGAGTGCTCGTGTATGAAATATAATTCTAGCGTTTATGCAAATGGCCGAATATTGAATTCGAGCTTTGTCAAGTATCACGTTCTTCGTACAGGTATATATACAGATATCTATATGGCCGAATAATCTTTGCAAATGAGGCTACGAGAGCAATCAGGCTTCAAGCGCTAATATTCGTTGATAGATCTACACGTCAGCGGTATTTCGGAAATTCATGATACGATCTCGCATTAAGGCTCGGACGTGAAATTTTGACAATGACGTAATTAGGCTGATTATGTCGTGCTTATTAGAGCCTGTTGTTGATTGCAGTGCTCGATGACTGAAATTTTTTTTAAGGAAATAACGATAAAGTGTATTACTTACCGTACCAGAAGCCCGTATGAATGAGCTGACCATCAGGCCTGTGCCACTGGACGATCGGGGTTGGCTTACCAGACGCAAAGCACTCGAGCCGCACGTTCAAGCCTTCCTCTGCCATAAGTGTCACGTACTGCCCTGGTAGAAAATTCGAGAGTTTTATCAAATGAACCCAGTAATATAAGTGAATTGAATAACCTTTTCACGATAGCAAGAATCAGTCCCAAACTGACGATTCTTCGAAATAGCATCATGTGCGAAACTTGCGTTTCAAATCGATAAACTTTCAAACGAGCCAGCACCGTTATATAGTGTAGAAACTATATAATGGCTTCGCGAGTATACAAGAATAATAAATTACCGCTCGATCGTGCGATTCCCCGAAGAGCCAAATTCTGGCGCTCCATTGTTTTTACGAACGGTTTCGAATTCTCCACTGCCTCCGGGCTGAATGTCGAATTTCGCCTATACTCCTCTATATACGTATACCACACGCATTGTTCGCAATGAAACACGACGTTAACGAGCCTTTTTCATATATATATAGGCGCGAGCCGTAGCCGTAGGGGGTACCGATTAATTTTTGAGCCGCGAGTGATTTCCAATATAAAACCATTGCTATACAACGACGAGAGTAATTTTTCAACGGTATATAATGCGTCATTGTGAACGACGAGCAAATAATGCAATTACGAAGCCGCCGATGTGATGAATGCGTTCGTATATATATGTATAATTAAAATTAACAAAGGGGTTATAAACTCACCTCGGATATCACCACTGCTGGCGATAGAAGGTGGCACGAGCAGATCGTTAGTACTGATGTTCAGAGCAGAATCGCTGCTTCGCAGAGGTGCATAGCTGACGATGCCGGGCAAGCCAGGAGTACCGTCCTTCCCAGGTCGGCCATCCTGACCAGGTGGACCTCGCAGACCCATTTTTCCTGCAACACAGGCGTCGATGTGCCGGTTAATCGATGAGCATAACTATATATAAGTCGGCTCGTGCATGTACTTGTCCAGGTATATACGAAAAGGCTATTGTTCGCAGTCGCGAAACTGCTGTGAGCTTTTGTATATATATATATATATATATATATATATATATACGCATTGGGAGAGGCACGTTTTTTTTTGTTTGTTTTTATTAATGGGTGTTGGGGTTGCTTTATACGAGTCGAGGCCGTTGTTGCTTGATATTTTTAATGCGCCGCGGAGTTTATTGTGTATATCGGCTCTTTTGAAAGTGCAAAATATAAATCATTTTCTTTTTACGACGGAAACTTTTACAGCTCAACTCTCTCGATAATGGCAAAGTTATATAACAGCGCGAGGAGGAAATTACGCATATACTTAGACGAGTAAACCTTATATTTCGAAAAAAAAAAAAAAAAAAAATTGTGCAAGAAAACTCGACAGTGACAAGTTACGACTAATCTAATCGAATCACACGACGGAGCGATTCTGCGAAGAAATATTTTCAATCAAATCCAGAACTCCGAGAGTTTCACTACAGACTTTCTCCTACAGTATATGCATCGGTGATCGTGAGAACGCTTTTTACGAATTTAAACTACGACGCAGCGAATCTCGCAATGTTTCCCGAAGAAAATTAATTTCCCCCTTACTCTCTCTCCATCAGCGCGCAAGAGGGAGAAGTTGCGTGTACTAACGCGCGCGACAAGCTTATTTAGGCTCTCCCGAAGTTGTACAACTTATACGTCTCGAGTCAAGGCTGTACTTTGGGCTCCCCTTACTACACTATAGCACCAAAGAAACGAGATAACGAAGTAATTAAGCGCTCATTAACCTTCCAATCATTTCACGTTTAATCAACTACGCAAAGCGGTTCAGCTCCCCCTCAATAGTCGTCACGTGCTCACTTGCCACACAAAGACGCGTTTGATCTTAGCGAGTAGTTTCCATGGGTATTTCAAGTATCGTATATTTATTTTTTAAATTGGACAGAGCGTACCTGGAGTGCCCGGAGGCCCTTGGGGTCCCTGCGCTCCTGGCAAGCCGTTTCTTCCTGGAACAGAAAATGAGTTTTGGTTAAAAACGGTGACAGCCCGCGTGTATGTGTGTGTGTATGTGTGTGTTGGATGTACGCAGTTTTATCAGAGATAGTAAAAAGCTGGTTTTCTCTTCTTTCATTCTCACCGAACGCTGATAAAGTATATTGGATTTTTTCACATATCACGTGGACACATACATGCACACACACACTGGCAGTTATTAATTAAGTGATTAAAGTTATATATTTCTGCCTTTTATATCACATCATCAGCAGAATGCAGCCCTTTAATTAGCATCGTTCGACTGTCGTGTATAAAGCAACTTAAATTTATCTCTCTGAACAGTAATTAAAAGTATATATATTTGATGCTTCAAACGCACGCGCATAAATGTAATAATACGCGATATCCATTTTATACACAGCTCTCCATTCGAAACAAAGCAAAGCATTCCTCCCGCGAGAAAAGCCAAAATTTCAGCGTATACTTCTCTCTCTCTCTCTCTCTCTCTCTCTCTCTCTCTCTCTCTCTCTCCCTCTATTCCAATCCCGACGAGAAACGAATCTAAAAGCCGGGCTTGCAATATACGCTATATATATACATACGCGTATACACACCCAAGAAACTTTATACCCAGTTCCGTGCGACCGTCGCGAAAAATCGCATAAACCTCTCGCTTCCTCGACACATGCACACGTTCGCAGCTGTGCAAACTAACACACGCTATAGGAATCGAAGCGTCTGGTATATAGGTAAGTAAGTATACAGCCAAACGTCGTCTCAGCGAGAAATTCATTCGCAACGCTTATAAAGCGCTTTTCTTCATTCTAAACATGCTGCAGCAGTACAGAATGGCCGCGTAAAGCGCGTCGATGTTAAATTTAAAGCCAGGCGCTTGCGCGCTAGCGCTAAAAATTTATAACCCACTTAAACTCGAGGGGTTCGTGTGAAGCGTATGTGTCGCTCGATACGTGCGCTATACAAGCGTATATACGTGCATTATTCCGTCCGAACGCCGCCAGCGTGAATATACCCTCCGAAGATACTGCGAAAAGTATTGTAGATATTATTATTATTATTATTTTTTTTTTTTTTTTAATGCGAAAGATCTGGTATCAGAGTCACACTGAGCGTTTTTGGATATAACACGCTGATGCTGCAAAGGACAGACTCAACGGCGGCTAAATTCGTTATGTAGAACCGCGTTTGCGCGGATGCGCACCACAGAGCAGCCGCAATCCCATTCAAGAGTGCACTTAGCTAGATCGCCGACGTGGCTCTCGTATATATATATATACGTGTGGCATCATATACCGCAGACGAGCATTAGTATAGTGAGAGATATCGCAAACTTACACGCGGCTCCGACGAAACAAAAGAGCAGACGCGTAAACGATCAATGCCGTGTGCGGCTGTGGAAAAATATCGAGGGGGAGGGAAAGAGAAGGCACTTTGAAATAATGGAGCTGTGTATGTATTTGGCAAGCGAAGCTGTACCGAGAGAGTTATGTTCTATGGGAGTGAATTATATAGTCGGAAAAAAAGAGGGCGAGTATGATGGCATCGTAAGAATTTTTACTCGGTTCTGTGCGAATTGAATCGCTTTCTCCTGCAATAATATGGATTTAACAATCGACGCTGGTGAATAAATTTGATCTGGAAAGCCGCTGCGGAGAATATACATTAATTTTTTTTTTTTTTTTTTTTGCTTTATTTTCAGATCCTCCGATCGAGAGCGAATCGGCGGAAAAGCGTTCGTATAAAAGCCGCTCGCTAAACACGCCTCCGGAGTACCGGAGTAAATAGCCGACCTTTCGGTGTGCGTATTCCTATATGTATATATCTATAGATATACGTGGCTCGATGCCACGAGAGATAAGCGAACGGGCGTCTGTCTGGAGTTTGCTCTTCGCACACATACTTCCAGGAGATTAGCTAAACCGTGACTGTCAGAGCAACGGCAGGTTGTAATTGATAAAGCGACATGCAATATACATTAGTATAATTTCTATATTATTTATATATAATATAGAAGCTGCGATCATCGAGACGTTTTCAATGCAGCGCGTATACGCCGCAGGAATATAAAAATCCAGGAGGAAAACAGCGGCACTCAGCTTCAAGGAGCAGAGTAGCTGCGGAGGAAATGACAGAGCGCGAGCACAAAAGGGGCGAAGGAGAAGAAAGGCCGCCGGAGAAAAGTATAGACCGAGTGTATACGCTTATATATATATATATATAGAGAGAGAGAGAGAGAAAGCGCATGATCGCAGGATGAAGCAAATTGAAGTTGCAGCGTCGGCAGGGACGTCCATCAGCAGCCAGCTCTAGCTTGGCTTCGAGTCGCGCACATTGAAAAGCGTCTCTCTCTCTCTCTCTCTCTCTCTCTCTCTCTCTCTCTCTCTCTCTCTCTCTCTCTCTCTCTCTCTCTCTCGATTCGATGGAACGGAAAAATTCGCGAGCCGCGAATAAAAGCGCCGGCCCCGCGAGAAACGACTCGGGAAAAGGACGCGCAGAGTTTGTTCGCGGATAATCGCTTTGATATTGCCGAGAGAGAGCGCGAGAGAGAGAGAGGATTGTGCGCTCCGAGAATTTTAGCTCCACCAACGCTGAGCAAAGAGCATCTCGTGCCGCAGCGTTTGCGGATGCGTTAATAGCCAGATAAATATCAACGGGGTTTCAAGCTTTTTTGCCCGCGATGTTTATACGCTAGAGTGTATTATATTTATACTCTTTCTCTCTATAGATCTACGGTGAGGAATCCGCTTTTTCTTGAAATGCGTGCATAATGCGCTTACGCCGGAATCCGAACGTATAAACGCGAGCTATGCTCTGATAAATGAAAGGAAATTCTGACGAGCTGATGCTGTTGCAGCGGCTTTCTCGTTGGGAAATTGATTTTTGAAGCGAAAGCTATGCCAGCAGCAGAAAGGAGGCAGGGAATTTGATTTGAAAGTCCTTTGTTGTGCTCTCTCTCTCTCTCTCTCGAAACACACTCCAGAAGACAGTATATAACTACCCTTATCCCTTCCTCCTCTGTTTCTCCCCGGGACGCAAGCGTTGCTGCAGCGGAGGCTTTACATATACAAAGGCGCGCCTTTGAGCTAATATAATTCATATGATAACGAAGCAGAGACTCCCGCAAACTTTCCCTGCATAACTCTCCACAGAATGCGACTACGCCAATGCGATATGTATACGCAGCTCGTCAATTATTTCTCGGACCTATGCGAGCGCGCGAGCTTTCGACACAAAGAGCTTTTTCTTTTATCAAAATCGAATAGTTTATACTATACGTTGTATAATATGCATGTGGACGAGTCTGCGGATTTTTTCCCTTCGTTTTACGATCCATAAAGCTATATAATACTATACGATCGGCGAAGGGTCTCGTGAAAATTCTCACCACGTGGTTCGAAGCGGTCCGAAGACGGTATAAAATTAACCGTGTATATATTGTATGTCCGTATAACACTTTTCTAAATATAGAACTCCTCAAGCTTCGTCTTAAGGTCCAGCGTCTTCGCCTCTCAATATTCTAAAAATATACATCCGATACACGTAGCATCGATCAGATTATATACACACAGGAGCCTATATACCCTCGACGTCATTGTCATGCATAGAAGCTCGCACGACGAAGCCTATATATCTATACACATACTTCTCTCGAAAAAGGCTGCGGCAAATAGAGAGGTCCTTCTAAATGCCTCGTACTCGCGGAAATAAAAGTCTACGCTTGCGTGTGTGTACAGTCCGCGAGATTGAAGTTTGCCCCGGACGACGTTGCCGGAGGCCGTTCTCCTCTCTCTCTCTTTCTCTCTCGTATAATATACTCTCTGCAGGCGCGGAAAACAATCCTCGTCGGAAATGAGCTTGCGCGCGCGCGCGCGGGCGTCTTGTAAAGAAATTTCTCTCTGAGAAATGCCATCCAGCGAGATCCTGTTTATTCGACAATCCGCGTGCGAGGCTCTTTTTATATCTCCGCGAATAGCTCTTTCTCTGCTGTCCCAGTGCATGTGTGTATGTGTATGTTCTCGGCCTGAGGGAAGAGTGTCTCGGTACGTGCGAGACCAGTAGCCGGAGAGATATAAAGGGAAAAGATGAAAGAGAGACGGACTTTTACTTACTTCTCTTCGGGCTACTACAGAGCCGCGGCGGAAAAGGAGGTTGCGATTTTCGAGTTTGTAGCTTCCAGATATGCGGTGGAAGAAAGTAGGCTGGCTTGAGGGAGTGAGATGAAGTTTTACGCGACATTTTTTTTTCTTTTACAAGATAACATTATTACCCGTTATTCCAACGTAAAGGAGCGCGAACGCAGCGATTTTCCCGGAAACAAATTGAAAATGCTGGCGTCCGAGACATTAAACAGTCGAATGGCCCGCGCGCTGTGATTCCATCGTCAATGTAATCTCACCTTAGGGAAATGCTGGCAAATGGAGCGAGAATACGAACGGAGATAAAAAAAAAAAAGAGTCGGCTAAAAGGGTGCAGGAAGAGCAAAAAAGAGAGAGAGGGAGAAACAAAAGCAGCCGGATTAAGCATTTTTCCCGGACGCGATTTTATTGGAAATGACTCTCTCCGGACGCGCATTTTCGAGCAGCTCCGAGACTTTAGTCAATCCCGTAATTCTTTGAGACAGCTGGAAAAAAAGGAGCCAAAAAGCTTTCATTTCAGCTTCCGTAGATAATTATACCATAATTCCGATCCGCTTACACAGGGCAAGAAAGCACAAGAACCTGATGCACTGCTTAATTTCCTGGTTATTCCCGAGAAAAACGCAATTTTTATCCTTCACGCATACAAAACTAAACGGAAGAGCTTGCGCGCGAATATAATTGAAAAAACTTTGCACGTCGCAACCATTCATTTCGTCACACACGATATGATACAAAAACGCATCAATAACAGCCGTATACACAGGCATTATTCAATATCGGGTCTTTCTCGCGTTGAAAAGTCGCGAAAATTCAATGCGCCAAGAAGAAAAAAGGGTGTATACACGCGCGCTTGTATAAGAGAACGACTGCATTATTATTCATCCGTCGCGCAACGTCTTCGCGACACACTTTCGCGCGGTTCTACCTATACATATCCAGCCTTTATTCTTCTGGAAAAAGACGCGAGCATCTTTTAATGAACGCCTCGGCCAGTGTACGTATATATACACACCATATACTGAAAGCTCGACTCGCTTTGCCGCGTCAAAGCTCGGCTTTCAGGCTGGCCGATGAAGCTTTATACGAGCTTTTCGGAACTTGGTTTACATAACGCCGCGTAGAACTTTTTCCCTTGGTGAAAAGACTCGCTTACTCTCGGAGAGATTTGAACTTTTTACGCGAGAGAGGAAACCTTTCTCTCGAGCTCTTCATTTGGTTAGAGAGAGGAAAAGTCGTAGAATGGCCAGCGGGCGTCGAAGCTCTTTCTCTCTCACTGTGCCGCGATTTTTCATCTGGCTGCTGCTACTGGAGGGGCAATTTTTCACTCGGCCTGCGCTTCAGGCTCTCCTTCTTTTTTCTGCAGAGAAAGATCGTTGCGTACGTTGGAAAAAAGCAAACAAAATTGCCCTGTGTGTGTGTATAGAATATATACATAGGCGTGGAAGGACAATTTGTTCCGCTCTTCTTCTTTTCTTCTCTTTTTTTTTTCGAGAGGAAGAGAGGTCACCACCGCAACTGATGCCAGATTAGGGCGATAAGTTGTAATTGAGCGAGGCCGCGCAAAAAAAAGGCTCACAAAGCGTCTAATCGTCCAGGGAGATCTCTTTTCTTCTCCGCACGTGCGCCACAGGTCGCGTGTATAGAAAGGAGATTGAATATAATTCAGGCCGTCGCGTCTCTTTTTCCGAAGCTTCTTTCGTTGGGTCGGCGAGATGATTGAATTAGAACTGCAGGGACAGGTGATGGAGAGAGATTTTTTTGTTGCGTATATATATATGCGTTCATCAAGGCTACTCGCCGAGATCGACGGGGGAGTCGAGTGTTATTGAGAGTTTTTGTTGTTGTTGTTGTTGTTGTTCTCCGTTCCTATCCCCCTTTGCGTGTGGGATGATGGGAAAATTCTCCCCTTTGTTCAGAATTCTTCCGCAGAAGTAGTATAATTTTTCGATGAAAAATTTTTTAATAAACGCGCGAGCGTCGAGGATTAATAACCATACCGCACGACGGCGCAGTCGTGCGTCACCACAAATCACAGCTCGAATTACCCGCTCATATTCGTTGCTGGGGGAAATGAAAAAATTGAGGGCGAAATCCAGTCACGAGAAGTTTGCATCAGGATGGTATAAAAGTGTCCGGGGAATTAAACGCTTATATTGCGATTCACCGCAATGAAAATAGCCGCGTGATAACGAGCTGCGCGCACTAGTGCTCAACAATGTTTAATTAAGTTTCTCCGACGCTCTCGCCGAGTGGTGTATACAGCCATGCACACATATATAAGCGAGTAGAGAGAGAGAGAGAGAGAGAGAGAGAGAGAGAGAGACACATAGGAAAATACGTACCGTCAGTGCCGTTACGGCCAGGTGCTCCGGGAGTGCCATTCAGTCCGGGCTTACCATCTTGGCCGGGCACACCGTCGTTACCGCTCCGTCCAGGAAGTCCGTCCAATCCCGGCTCTCCGGGAATACCTATGGAAGACAATGCACGCATAACATCCGGAATACTATACTAACCCAGCCTCCCAGCTCTCTCAGTCCATTCGGAAATGGAGATGCCGGGATTCTCGCCGGCCATCAGCCGCACGC